>WYDF02301994.1:0-29068 GCA_009867245.2 Adranes taylori
GTAGCACCGTGTGCCATCGAACCCTGTGCCATTACAATACTTTTATACTAACGCTCTCGCCACCAATTATGCACTACACTCTGCCATAAACTGAGGCATGAGACTTTTTGACCAACTAGATTACATCTTCCGTGCAGTACCGTATTTTCCTATCTTTCTGTATTACTCAAATTCTAAAATCGTCCCCCAATTTCGCACCTTTTCAGAATACCTTTACTGATTTAATCATAATGTTTATATTATCTTATCTTGTTTATTTAATACAATCTTATGCTGTCTTGTTTACTATATAATTTTAACGTAGTTATAATGCTATGTATCTCTCTTTTTTATCAACGATATCACTCAAATCTTAAGTCTTTCCGTATTAAAGATTATTATTATGATCTGTTGAAGAGATACCATGTCCGCGTATAGTTCGTCAGTATTTGTTTTTCTTTATTGATGCTTGAGCTGTTAATGCTTTTATTTTGTTCGAACAAAGAAGTAATTCAATAGAGTTTACTCTCAAAGGATTTCGATTGTCCGTCGCACGTGGATTCATGGAAGTGGCAGATCCGAAAACACGGGGAAGACCTTATTTAGCCCAATACGAATAAAGTTAAGAAAATCGTGTCTTACGTGGTAGCTTATTCCAGAGCAAGTCATATGCCACAAAGATCTGAATCCCTTAGATGTGTCCAGTCCAGTACAATCAAACATGTGCATAGGACTCTATGGAAATGTTCAGTTTGTTGCGTTGGATTATGCTTAAACAAGGAGAGAAACTGATTTGCCAAAAACACAACTGAAAACAGAAATTAAACACGAATTTATTTGTGTTTTTTTGTTTAAGTGTTTCTTTAAATACGTAACATAGTCATTAAAGGCCTGCCTGGCTAACACTGATTACCATTTCTGCAGGATAATTCTTAAGTTTACAAAATATCATTTAAGTTATTTTGTCTTTCTTACTTTTCATACAAAAAAAAAATAATTCTGCCCAAAAAGATTCCAGAAAATTCCACATTTACCATCAATTTCCGGTAAATTATTTGTAAAGTTTTCAATTTTAAATCATCGGTAATTTTACAACACTAGTTGTAAATATTGTTACAGACTCGGAAAAAAATGGTGTTCCTACTGCTTGAAAATAATGTTTTATTAAAAAATAAAACAAGAATAAAACTATGTGACGCGTTTCGACACTAAAACTGTGTCATAATCAGACTAAAAAGAAAATTGAAACAGAGGAAATTAGTATACAAAAATAATTAAATATAATAAAACATTCCGTTCGCAAACATGAAGTCTCATAGAAATTCAAACGTAAATTATAAAGCGAAGAAAATGTAATCTGAAATCAAAATTGAGCTATACGCACCTTTAGACTTTATAGGTTGATAATGTTAGAGTAAGAAAAAATCTTTTTATGAAACCATATTAGAAGATGTATTATAAATCCACCAAAAATCATAAATTTAAACTAGAAAAAGAATTTTTTTCGTAATTAAAAATTTGCTTTAATTATAATATTACAAAAGAGAAAAGTTAAACGGTTTGAAACCATGAAACATGGTTGAACGATCACAATTCTTACTTTAGCTCTCACATTAACTATCTAATTCTTACCTTAAATTCGAAATCTAATTGAATTGCTAAAACAGTATAAATTCATGTTAATAAAACTATGAACAATGAAAATGAGAAAAGATTTATCACATTTTTAATTTCAAATGCGGCTTAATCGTTAAAATGATGAAGCTACAATGCCCTGGCCTAATAAATTTGATCTAACAAAACAAACTTTTTATTAATATTTTTGAATGACAACTATTTATTTAGACACGTATCTGCAACCCGTTAAACAGTAAACTAAATATAAACGGGTCTTAACTGTTAATCATGACTTAGTTCTAAAAAAATTTTTATAACAAAATTAAATATTAGGTTGTAAAGTTTTAACGTCACCTTTTAAAGAGAAATAATGATTTGAACTTAAAATATGCTCAGCAAAATTTGATTTTTCAGGACAATTCAATCTAATCGCATTCAAAAGTTCCTTAAACCATACTTCAAACCTCCTGTTTGCCATGCATACATAAAATTTCTCACAAAAGGCACATTTCAATGAATATACGCCTGATAGTTCAAGAAGAACCAATTTATTTTCATTATGTTTTAATGAAGAAAATTTATTAATAGTTTTAGAGCAAATATTAATATCAAACATTTTAAAAAGATATGGTAATGGTTTACACAAGCTATTTATGTACGTAATCGAAAAACATTTAGCATGACTAGACAACATCGAGTTAGTCAACATAATTGAAACCTTTCTTTGTTTCTTCAAAAAGATTTTTTTGATGGTTTTTTTTCATGAAATCCATTAACTAAGCCCAAACCTCTAATTGTTTTAACTTGTAGTACAAAATGATTAAATGACATGAGGATATTTAAGGTTCTATGAATGAGAGAATGAAACATACATTAAACAGAAACTCACATTCAGAATCAGAAACACCTGAACTCAATAGTAATTGCTTAACAATATCAAAAACTTCGGAGTTTGATACAGACGGAAACCTATTGATAACATCCAAAGAAAAAATAAAATGTTGATCTGAGATGGTATTGAAGAGATTTGACACAATTCACTAGAGTTTTTAATAATTCTATCATTTTTTAAATTTTTCTCAAAGCCAAATTTAACCATTTAGTTACATACATGGTATGTGATTGAATTGACAAAACTAATTAAAGATTTACTCCAAAGCACTTGAATCTGTTATTGTTTTGAATCTAATTATTGTTGTATGACCTGTAACGAAGTAAATATTATTCCAATTGATACAAATAAAATTATTATAATTATATGAAATATGATGTTATTATTTCCAGTACATTATCCACCCATATGCAAAGGCGAGGTCCGATGGATGTTCCATCATTTGGATATGAACGCAGATGGACGCCTCTCTCTTCAAGAATTATATGATTTGGAACATGATCAAAGTGAGATCTGCTTGAAACCGTTCCTCCAACAATGTGATCTTGATAGGGATGGTCTTGTTACGACAGCGGAATGGTGCAGGTGTTTCATGAAAACCGAAAGACCGTGCGCAGCAGTTAAACGTAAAATAACGCCCGATCTTATAGGTACAATTTGTAGTTTTTAATCTATTTACAATATTTTTGTTGACAAATAATTGTTTCTAGAACTATTAGCTTTCTCAGGACAACAAATTACCATTGTTCTAGTGAATTGATATAGATTTTTTATTTGCGCGTACCTGTTTATAATTTTGTATATAACTTATTTAGGTCACTTGTTAAATTTTCATAAATATTTAATAGGAGTTGATAACCACATAAATATTTCTAATAAAAGTTTAAAGGTAACTTCGTCTACTTAAGTTTATTGTTTTCAAAAGAAGCTAATGAGAGGTAAGTCCTCTCAGCATGTACCTTGCGGATACATAAATGGATCTCTTTGAAACTAAGTTTCTATCTTTAAATAATGATCTAACTAAAAGAAACCTATTATGACAAGATATGTTGATGATATATTTTGTATTGTATATTGAAATACAGCTGATTCTCAGTCCATCTTATCTCACCTCAACACTATTAATCCCAATATTGAGTTCACCTTAGAACTTCAACAAAACAGTAATATTAACTTTTTTGATTTAACTATACACACAGGTAGCCATCTTAACTTTAAAATCCATAGGAAACCCACCCATAGAGATCATTGCATAGATTACCTTTCCAACTATGATTTTAAATATCCCTGAAATGATTTTTAATATCCCTGAAAGTGACTAAGTTACTAATGAATAAAATAGATTATGATAAAAATCAGGTTCAACAGGTATTTAATGAACAGCAACTACATTAATGAAATTAATGTAGTAGCGTTTGAAACACCCTGTATTCGGATTGACACTGTACGCGATTTATACGCGTTTTCAAAGAAATTATAAAATTGCCGTCGCAGAGTCTTTTTTAAACATACTACAAACGTGAAACAAACGTGTACAAACTTGAAAAAAGTGATGCACCAGTTACGGCAAACATGTTTATATGTTTTACCACTCGTTGATCACTCGCATCGTCAGCATTATTTGTTATTTGCATTCTATAAAACACGGACGTGTTTTTATTTATACTACATTCGTTCTCATCTTTTGGTTATAAAATTACTATAGGTAAGTGTTTATAATATAATTTATATCAATATGATTTATTATAAAAACGTATGCATATGTTCTTAAATTTGTTTTCAATTTTAAAAAAATGGCGGACGTACACTGTGATTTTAAAAATTGTCCGTGGCGAAAGGGTTAATAATTAAAATTTAATTAATAATATTATTTAATTTAAATAATATTTTATTGTTTCAGTTAAAATGAGCGGACAAATTTAAGAAAGACCAATAAACACATTTAATGCGAAACGGAAGACTGAATTTTCATTCATCTTACAAATAAAAAAGGAATTGGTGAACTGCACTACAAAGTTTCGGTCAATTTGTTATTGGGAGTCGAGGCCGATCAGCTATTGAGGACCATTGTATAACTAGTAAGCATAAATCTGCCTTAGATGCGTCGACATCATCCAAGAACATGGCAAACTTTCTAAGAAGCTCGAGTTATGGCCAATCTGAAAAGTTGATGGCAATTCAAGAAGGAACGCCGATTGCACCTCAAAACTGATCAAAAAGTCTTATAGCCAAACGTTTAGTTGTGCTCGAACAAAATGTGAAGCAATTATTATCAATGTGTTAAAAAGTGTTTGCGATAAGTTGGAAAATGATCTGTCTAAAACCTTATATGTTACCTTGCTTTCCGATGCATCAAATCATAACGAATACTGTGAAAAAAATTGGAAAAGACGATATTTCTGCTGCTGAAGTTGCGCTCATTTTAAAAGATTTGAAAGAACAAATTGAAATCAGAAAAGACAAACAGTTTCTTCCTCTTATGGTTACCCAACTATTGAAAAATGCTGAAGAATCAAATAATGAAATTAAGAAAAAGTTTATGCAGGAAGTTGATAGATTCTACTGTAATTTCTTGGAATACGTAGAAGAATGTACTCAACATTTTAAAGTAGATGTATTCGCATGGTCATTACTTCACGGAGATATCAAATAGGAACAAATTAGTGACACAATTTCTTATTTGAAAAATTTTATTCAATTTGAGATCGACGACGATGAATTATTCGTTGAAGTTCACAGAGTGAATTCGTAATGTACAGAAAAAAAAAATCGGAATGGCATTTGGAAGCAATCGAACCAGATAAACGATGGGTTGAAATTATTTCTCATTTTATAACCCGTTATATTCAATATTTAAATATTTTAAAAATAATCGGCAGCTTTCTGTTTGCCAGGTACAAATGTTTCAATGGAGAGACTGTTTTCGATAGCCAATGACATTTGGACTAAAGAAAAATCGCTATTATCAGTTAATTCACTGTCTTCAATTTTAACAATCAAATTTAATGTACGAAATGTAAACTGGACTGAATTTGCCGATATAATTGAAAAAGATGAAGCAATCCTAAAAAAATTTCATTCAGCTGAAAAATTAAATAATATAAAAAATATGTATTATGTGTAACATTTGAAATGTTATTTAAATCAGTATTTTATGGAAATAAAATAACTACATTATTTTTGTTTATTTGCAATTATTTATTTTTCATTGTTACGTAATGTACACATTTAGGAAAAATTATAAATGGTCACCTTATTAGACATCGTCCTATAAAAGTAATTACTGAAAATTCATCTGCTTTAAAAAAACATATTGAAGAATATGTTTCTTGTTTATTTATTTATTTATTTAAAACTGTCCACAGGCAAGCCCATAATGGATAAATAGTTACATATTTGATATAACATCGGAAATTGAAAATTGTGCATATACATATACACATTAGAGAAAAAACTTGTTACATAGTAATTTGGTAAATTGATACATGTTAGAGAGAAAAGAGAATGAAACAAGTTTACGTAATTGTTAAACAAACCTTATTCAGATACAAACACTCTGCATAATATACTACATGCCGAATTGCCGGGTTGAGATGAGTTGATATAATAATACCTTGAATTTGTATGAAGATATATCAAAAAAATTTATATATGACGACATGCACATATTGCTAATCCTATTCACAGGCGAATATTTCATTACATCACAGCATGCACTGTCAGGGGTAAAAAGTAAGGGATGTCTTTGCACGATCTGATAATAAAATCCAAGGTTTTATTACATTTATTTTTAATGTATTCGATGTGTGCTTTAAATGATAGTTTTTTGTCGAATACAATTCCCAGGTCTGTATGCTCGGATATTGTCTCGGTCACCTATATTATTGGCAAAATGTAATTGTTCACCTTTTTGTTAGTGAAAGTCAGTACTTTACATTTTGTGACGTTAATTGATAGCATATTAGCATTGCACCATTCTGGAAGATGTGATGGATTTCTTTGAAGACTCAAAAAATCGTCAAGAGTGCAATGGATCTCACCAGCTAAGTCATTCATAAATATGGAAAATAATAAAGAAGCTAAATTATTCCCTTGAGGAGCACTACTGGTAGCAGTGTATTGATAAGATTCGTACCCCTTAAGTTCGACATAAAGACGCTTATTACTTAAGTATGAATAAATGAATCTAATCAACGTTGTATGACAGACAATACCCCTTAGTTTATTTAAGAGAATGGAATCACTTAATTTGTCGAATGGTTTCAATAATTTGTCGAAGTCAGTATATGCAAGAACTGCGAAAATAAGCTAAGATTTGTGAAGTTGCAAAAATAAGCTAAGATTTGTGCGTGATTGGCAGAAGAAAACTGGGAATTTTGTCAGGTCAATGAGTCACACTGTTCTTAACAGGTTTTAGAGCCGACGCATTTCTTCCTCCGTTAATCCAGAAATGAAAATGTTTGCATGATTTATATTTGTACTTTGAACCTCCTCAGCAGTAGAAGAATCGTCATTGTAAACACTTTTCAATAAATCTGCAAAAGAGTCTACTAAATCTAACATATTATGATATCTTGTGGGTGAGATAATTCGTGATTCTTGTAATGTAAGGTTGTTGATATGCGTGAGCTTTGGTATTTACACTTAACAAAGCACCAAAAGTCATTAGGATTATCAATTTACTTTCTGCTCTAGAAATAATGTATTCCTGTTTAGTTTCTGCTTTCAGAAGGGATCTAATTTCTTTATAATTATTATAATCGACTGCTAAGCGAGATGATGTATGCTGTATAGAAACGGCTTATATCTTCTTTTCTTTATGTTGATTTTGTTTATTATTGACTTTGTAAACCAGAGTGGATATTTATAATTAGGTTGATACCTTCTGAGAGGCATATATTTATTAATTGCTATGAACAGTTATTTATATAATAAGGCGAAAGCTTCGTCATAATTATTTATATGCACTAAAAAGTCTGAATACAGATCATGAAAATTTGCTTTTTGAAATTATATCTGACGGATTTGATATTGAATGAAAATACATATTGCTCAGTTGAAATAATGCTTATGATGATGCAGATCCTCTTTGACTAATGTATGTTCGTCTCTCTCTAGAGGACAATTTAGGTTGGTTAAAACTAAATCTAACATATTATTATTGCTATTCGGAACTTCGTTCTGTTGTTTTAAATTGAGTATCTCCATAAAATCATTTATTGATAAAGTATTAATGTTTGACTGATAAAGATGTTAATTGAAATCACCTAAGATAATAAATTTCTATCATACAAATAATGAAGTGATTCTAAATATTTTAAAAGTGCTATGGACGTATCTGAATTAAGGTTGGGTGGAGCATATATAACAAAAATATAAATGTGTATGCCATTGCTGTAAATTTTACAACCGATCATAATAGGAGTAGAAGAATAAGCAAATCCTGACAGCTCTAATATGGAAGGTGGAAATTTGTTGTTGATAGCGACTAGGACATCGCCGTCACGTTTACGTTGTTTATTTGATCGAGTAGTTTGTCTATGACATCGGAACACTTGATATTCCTCTATAAAAAGATCAGTGTTTAGAACTTTTTCCTGCAGCTTTTAGGTAAGCCCGACTACATCGTATTCTGCGCAGGTGATTTCGGTGTAAATTGAGATGCTTTAGTATTCAGACAGCGTACATTTTGATAGTAACAACAAAGTTCTTTGGCTTGGCCCAATGGACGTTCATGAATTTTTGCGATTAAGTTAATTTTTACAGCCAGTTTTGAACTGTTTTGAGAACTAACTTTTTGAACTGTTGTGAACTGTTTGACAGTTTTGAACTTGAGATGAAAACTATCCTTTATATGGTTAACAGGAACCATTAGAATTAAAAAAATATCAAAAAACAATATCACAAAATTAGAAATAATATCGAATCTAAGTAAACATCTCCGGCATACCTGTATTGATACTGATAAAAGATATTTTCTATTCCATTTCATGGTCAGATT
This sequence comes from Adranes taylori, assembly GCA_009867245.2. Classification (NCBI taxonomy): domain Eukaryota; kingdom Metazoa; phylum Arthropoda; class Insecta; order Coleoptera; family Staphylinidae; genus Adranes; species Adranes taylori. The sequence goes on from WYDF02301994.1 coordinate 8,490, forward strand.
TCCAAAATCAATCAAAATCTTGTCATTTCTTTTTCTAATCCCACTAACGTCAGCAGTTATTTTGTACGTAACCAGGAACAAGTTGATCCCTTGCTAAGATCTGGTTTCAGTCGTTTCCTGCAAATGCGGCGCGAGCTATGTAGGACAACCTAGGAGATCTTATACCTCTAGAGTAAAGCAACATCTATACAGTATCGCCATCTACAAATCTAATTCTAATCTTGCAGTGCACATTAACCATTTTATACATACGAACACAATTTTGATCCTAAGATAAAGTGTACGATTCTACATTTTATGGAAAAAGGACCAAGACTTAATCTGTCTGCGAATCTGGAAATAGTACTCTTCAGAACTTTTTCAGATAACTCGACTGAGCAAGTAAATTTTTCAGCTGCTGAATTTTTTAAACATTTTGCTGGCACATTAGCTTTTTTAAACATTTAGCTGACATGTCCTTCTACTTGCCGCTAAATTATATTCCTGTTACATGCCGTTTTTTTCTAGTTCTTAATTTTTCATGTCTGTGGTTAGATTCTTGCGTAGTTGGTCACCTACCCATCACTAATTTTGACTAAATATTAATCATGTATTTGAACAGCCTATTTTTATATGTACACACTATGTAGTGATTATTAGTAACTTTTTATTTGTCACAAAATTCGTCAATGTAATTAACATCATATAAATATATTTAGCAAATTACAGTGTCTTGCCCACGTGGGCCGATGCACCCAAACTTTTCAAGCTAAATAATTTTTCAAAATACTATTTATCGGTGCTTTAGTAATCTATTTTCACCATTTATTTATGCCATGTAATTTTTTAAAATGCAGTTTTCTAATACAATAAAGAGTTCATGCGTTTTCAACCTTGTTATTGAAAACAATAAACTTAAGTAGACGAAGCTAACCTTTAAACTTTTATTTGATAATTATGGTCTACGACTCTAAATTGTCTAAAAAAAAAATTTTAAAGTGAGAATTTCTGGGTTGATCGTGGATTTTCAAATAAATCTGACATCTTGAATGTTTCAATGGAACAAATTCTGGTGTAGTCACATCGTACGAGTCCAATAAGCGTGCTCGGAGTACGCGTTACTCACGATGTATGAGCCCGAATCTCAATAAGTTAAGTTGCGCTTGGGTTGTAATGTTCTGATTAAATGGTGATGTTGCCACATTGTCCGTTTAGTTTTATATATGCAGATAATATAAATTAAATAATTACTGTATTATTAATTCATATATTTTATTTTATAAATACATTATTTGTGATGCCTAAAGTATTTTAAAATCCTTCTAATTATTCCGTACTATTGACTGTATTCATTCCTCTTTTACTCTCTTTTTATATTATAAAGTAATCACTTCTTAAAAGAAAAAAAATTTATAAAAACAATCATACTACATCAACAAAGTGTCAATATCAAGCTGCTGCTTCAAATCCTTTTTTGCACAACCTAAAAGAGTTTATTTTACAAAGAGTAGAAACAGTTGTAGATTGGTATAAAATAAAAATGGAATATATAAAATATGTTAAAAATAAAATGAACCTGCGGGCAACAATATATTTAAAAATATATTGTTGCCTAACGCAAACCACGAAATTCGCTAAGGTGTCGGTGCCTCTTAATCTGTCTTCGTTCAGACATGTTCAATCACATAAACTCGTTCAGACACGACTTGTACAGTGCCTCGGAAGTCCCATTTTGGCGTCAAAGCTTCCGTTTTGCCCTCAACCGCAATTTCTCAACGTTTTGAGTGTGGAATATTCTGGAGCCATGAAGTTCTTCGATGGTTCCATAGACGCTCCATCCGTCGGACATTAGTGGGTTCCGCGCAGGATATTCCTAAACAAAAAATAAAATAATGTGAGCATCATTTATCATAAATATACTACTCCTATGAAGTGAGTGTTATGAAGCAGTAATCGTATTATAAACTAACCTTCGTGCGACAGCTTCCAGTGTTTGAGAGTTCCTATTTGGGACTACTGCCAAAAAGCACCTCTTACACTCTCTTTTAATGTTACCGAACAAATACCCCAGGCAGTAGTGTCCGCGGTGATATTTCCGGTGAATTTCTACATATAGATTCATCAATTTCTACACTTTTTGGAGTCAATGCATCGGTTGGTCTCCAATTTTGATAGAATGATTGGCCAAGTGTCGGATGTAAATTTCCTGGCAGAACACTAGTCCATAATTCTATTGTTAGTCGATGAAGACAATCAGGGTTTCTAGCGGCAAACTTCTCGAGGAGAAAGGTCCCAAACGAACATTCTGTTCTTGTCGTCAACTTTTGCAGCGCCATTTGTAGCCGTCAGTGATGTCTTGCCAGCGAATGAGGGACATATCCAGGTTGAAATTGACGCTATGACGCCTATTACAATGACTCTTGTTGCCAGCCACTCCAGAACTACCTCTTGGCTGGGCAAATGTAACTCTCTCAGTTTGGGTCTGGCCCATATTTTTACCTTACGCCCATCATTTTTCATGTTTCTAAATAGGCTCTTTCAATTAAAAAGACTACCTATGGTTGCATTTACTGAGCTTGTTTAAACATTATTAATCTTCATAGAAATGGTACTTTCTAATGTACGTAAGAGATTACAAAGAATGGAATGAGATGAATCTCTGAAAGAATTAGAGAGTTTTAGTAGGATGAGAGACCTTTTTATTCTTTTTATAATAATCTACATAATATTTATCTTGATTGCTCAGATCGCTAAATGATTCAGCGTTTGCTTTGTACTAAAATTTCTGACGCCAATCACCCAAGGATTGTAGTTAATATGCGTTTAAAAATATTGCACTATGTGGCAATGTTGTACAAATATTTCAACCTGCAACTCACCACACATTCATAGCGCGCTTGTTTGATACTCCTACACCAAAATTCTTTCTTCAATATTTTGTTGCTATCAATATTTTTGATGAGCACAAATTTCACTACACGTGTTTGTAGGTGTCATACATTTTGCGACTAATTTATCAATGTCTAAAACGCTTCACATGAACTTATAATTTTAACTTAAATTTTTTGAATACACAATATTTCAGCACATTATATTCTTGGGTGCGCAATATTACTTTTGTTGCTTGACGGATATACTGCGGCAAGCAACCTTTGCTTGTTGCGTGACATTTGTTAATCTTAATAATGATTTTGAATTGCATAAAATAGAGGACACACTATACTTGGCTTATTTTGCAGATATAAATCCTAAACACCTATTTATTAGTTTATATTTGGTTTTATTAGTTTTATTTCAGTATTTAAGTGCATTTTTTAGGTGCGTATGTACCTGATTGCGATCATCAAGGATATTATAAGCCAGTTCAATGTCATGGTGCTATCGGCATATGTTGGTGTGTAGATAAGCACGGCGTTGAATTTGCAAAAACGCGAACGAGAGGAAAACCAACGTGTGGTAATAATTTATTTCTATTTAATGATAATTAATGAACATTTATAATAAATGAGTGTATGGTGTATGGGTCAATGAGTGTGTATATCATGAGTGTATGGGTCTTTGAAAAATTACCCCACTCACGATTGTCGGTCAGGTATTCAGACCACTAAACTAAGCGGGGCGAGGATTTCAAAGAACAAATAATTTGTATATGTGTTATACAAACATATTATTAATCTACGGACTTGTATGGAACTTATAAACAAGTATGTGGTTACCAACATTACCGTAAACACATGGTTTTCGTGTCATCATACAGGTGTCACCACTAGTCGTGTTTGTTCTTGTTTTAATTTTTGTTCTTTAAAATCCTCACCCCGCTTAGTTTAAGTGACCCGCAACGGGCGGCTTCTATCTATAAAATGTATTTAATATTACATGTTTTTTTTTATTTACAGAAACAGTTTTGAACAAATCAGCAAATGATATACTCAATAAGAACAGTGTATCGTCTGATGATGAAGATGACGGTATAGATCAAGATATTGAAGGTAGCGCAGATCATCCTGATGATTATTAAGCAGAAATTTAGCAAATTCTACGTGTTTTTATGTTTTATTTTACTATTTTATGGACGATTGTGGGGGAAATCGTCTGCTGCTTTCAAGACATGACAAAAAGAACGAACACAGTGGTTCGTGTTATATATTTGAATAGGTTATGCATTTTTAACTAGGCCTGATATATAGGTAAGAGAAAAAATTAATATTTTTTGTGACTTTTAATATTTATGTTGTGTTAACATAAAAACAACTAGTGTAAAACATGTCGAATTTGAAATCAAAACCTTCGCTATTTATTGATGTATGATTTAATATTGTTGATTATGGTGGACACAATAACTACATTTTTAAAAATTATTAATAATATCTTGCTTTTAGGGAATTTTTTGTTGATTCAAATAGTATCATCCGATTTAAAACATCACAAAGCAAGAACCACTTCTTGTGGATTATATGTATTTGTGTTATTAATTAGTTTGTTTCAACACAAAACTATCTGCTTTTGGTTGACGAACAATTATAAATGTTTACATACAGTTTTATTAACCCATTAACCACTGACGATAAAAATAATAAAATATTTTAGTTTACTTTTGTCAATTTGGTGTGTTGAAATATTAAATAACATATGTTTATGGTTTTTAAAATTTTATTAAATTAACATTTTTTCGTTTATGTTGCAAAAACGCAACTTTGACAGTTAATGGATACTATAGGATACTATTAACGTTAGCGCTCATGGTAGGATTTGAAACATGACACAAGTATATGTTGTTTGGTTTTTATATAACTTACACCTTCGCCTTTTAGTACATTTGTCTTTTGACCTATTATTATTCTTATTACTAGTATTATTAACATTGCAACGTCGACTTGATAAGAGCTGCAATTACACGAACCCACACTTTTAACACTTTTTTTAAATATAGTTTGTTCTTAAACATTTTTTTCTTGTGTTCGCCTAAAAACATAACAATGATCGAACAATGTAACTTCTAAACTCCAATTGCAACAATGATTTTTTGTTGCACACTATGTATTTTCCATTCTGAGTTCACCGATGCATTGCCAATGAAGTTAGTAAATAAAAGCCACCACTTTTTCGTCAAATTTTAATTATACAGTTTGTCACAACAGTGCCATGTAGATCTACTCCTTCATTAAATTCATTATAATCGCCTAGCATATTTGGTTAATTTATTTGTATATCCTTGGATACTTTTCGATTGTATCTCTTAACCTTCTACACTGGCCCAATCGTGCCTATATTCGAAGCTAACATAACCACTGAATTGTCATTCCGTTTTACAATAGTTATATTGGATTCTCTATCATAGCACAGTCGTCTGATCCTCTTTCTTTTCTAGCTAAAGTGTTTATGTCTTCCAAAATACATTTTCTGATCTGTTTTCTCTTATCGTCCCTGTTATAATCCTTTTTTGTCCATGTGATAACTAGCAAAAAATGTATCGAAGTAAATTTTATATTTTTCTGGAAATTCTAACAGGTTATCCAACTTTTGCGCCCTAACTCCCTGCACACTTGTTTTCTTCCTTCTTCCTGCGTATGGGATAACAGATACAAATAGCCCTCTGACGATGTAAGACATGAAATTTTATAACCAAAACATACAGATTTTCCTTCATAAACATTTTTGCGGAATGTCGATCGAAATATGGCACTATTTCTTCTCTATAGATAATTCAAGCGAGAAAATACCAAATTGCATAAATCGTTCATTCATTTTTATAAATATGAGACACTGTTTTGCGAATTTATCATTTTTGTTAAAGCCATCGTTATCCGACAAATGAATACTGTTTTTTATCGCGAAAACGATTTTTACAAGATGCACACCTTCAGTAAACCAACACAAATCTTGTTACGGAAGAACTCATCGTCTGATAAATTTTCGACTGTATTAACGAGTTAGGTGACTGTGCACTTAAGGTAATCAGAAACTACATTTTTCTTATTAAAATGCGATACACCAAAAATATCTATATTACAATCTAAATAATTTGAGATACGAAAAATTTTTATCTGTGATTATTAATATTAAAATTTAATAAGTAGTGTAGTCGCATCGTACGAGTCCAATAAGCGAGCTAGGAATACGCGATACTCACGATTTCTGATTAAAATGTAATGTTGCCACATTGTCCGTTTAGTTTTTAATATGGAGATAATATAAATTAAATAATTACTTATGCAATGCATATTTTGCTATGCAATGCATTAATAATGCAATGCATATTTTGCCTGATATTTTCTTGAACGTCAATCTGAAACTTTAATATTGATGTAACTTGTTGAAAATATTTCATACATTTCTGATGCTTAAACTATTTTATAATCAATCTATTTATTCTGTACTATTTTCTCAATTCATACCTCTTTTACTCTATATTATAGAATAATCACTTCTTTAAAAACATTTTTTTACACTACCTGAAAGTGTTTAATTTACAAAGAGGAAAACAATACTTACTTTACTTTGGTGGCGCTACAGTCCATTAAGAAACCGGGCCTTGTTTACTACAGATTTTCAACAGTCGTCTCTTCGGGTAGCCAACTGTCTCCAGTTTCGGACTCCTAACATGCGTATTTGCTTGGACCCGGTGTTTCTCGTAGATGGCGTAAATGGGACCAGGAAGTCCTCATCTACGCCCTGCAGCCATCTAAGTTTAGGGCGGCCCACGGATCTTCTTCCTACAGGTCTTGAGTTAAGAATTTTTTTGGCACGCGCTGATCTCCCATTCTTTGGACGTGGCCGAGCTTAAGTAGTCTTCTTTCCTTGATGTCTAACATGATCGATGGAGCATTATAGAGGTGTTCCAGTTCTTAATTGTTTATTATTCAGCACTCGTGTGCAGCACCAAAAACCTTGCGAAGGACTTTCCTCCCCAGCCACACAGTAGGTACTTCTCTTTTTTCCTGACAGTCCAGGTTTATGAGCACAAGGCCACTGGTTTGATGATGGTTTTATACACTGAAAATTAAATTTTTTTAGAGACAGGGGAAGAGTTAAGTAGCTTCTGGAAGCTAAAGAAACACCGGATCCAAGAAACACCGGGTCCAAAGAAACACTCTTGTTAATTTCGTTGGACACTTCGTTGTCGTGTGTTAGGATGCTTCCTAAATATTTGAATGCATCGGCCCTTTGTTAACAATGGAATTTGTCAGTGTTCCGGCATCTGATTGAATTCCTAGGGTTTATCATATATTTTGTCCTCTTCTTGTTGACGTGTAGCATCATTTTCTTAGCTTCATTCTCGTTTAGGTGTATGATGTGTGTGGCTAACATAGCAATGTCGTCAGCGAAGGCAAGACTCTGGGATGTTCTATTAAAAATTGGTAAAATATAGGAAAACAATAAGTTGTTTTCACGCAAATAAAAAGAATCTAAAATGGTTGTTGATAAGGAAATTTCAGTACAAGAGTATAAAGATTGTTTATATAAATATTTTTGTTCATTTTCAAAATCAACGTTTCAACTGATCAAATCGAGTCACTAAACACTTACTGTATTGTTAAGGGAGGTATTAGCATTTTATAATATACTTTTTTGTCCTAAACTTAAAAATTTAATTGAGTGTGGAAATTATTGTGTTGACTATATCAACAATATTCAATGTTCACTGTTATAATATAAAATTGCATATAATATATAGTTATTTTTATGTACAAAACTTAAGCGATCAGAATTAAAATCAAATCATTCAGAACATTTTTGGTCCAATTTTTTTTTTTATTTAAAATTGTTACTTACTACGAATTAAATAAAAACATAAAACTTAGAAAATAAAGGGATGTACACAGCTGTGTGGTTTAAGAGTGACATTGCCACAAGCAAGGTCGCTCCGCACATAACGCTTTCTTGCAACGCCGTCGGCCTCGGTTGTGGCAAATAATATTACGCAATGGTTTTTCGATGCGTTCAAGGTTGTGACTGTTATATTTCCGCTCCAATTCAAGTATTGCTGATGAGGACGGACGACTTTTGTTTTTGTCCGTCATATGTATCCTCTAGCAATCGTTCGTCTGAATAATAATTGGTCCAAGTAACACATGGAGTCAACAAGCATTAGATATGGCTATATCCAGAAGATAGGTTTACTTTAATGGGCACCCGGTAAACACGAATTATCTGATCCATTTGGTCGATACCACCCATTCCTTTATTATAGTTTATGATTAGTCTTAGGACATCAACTCCACTTTTGGTGAACATTGCATCATCTTTTTAGTTTTCCTAGAGGCTCTATAGTGAAAAATTGGTTCGATAATAACAACTTGGTTATCTTTCCAGCCTACAATTGATATTTCGTTTTTTGTCAAATCGGTAGTCATACTCCGCTCTAGGTTGGGTGTTCAGTACTTCTATAGTGCTAAGTGGACATTTCTTAGTTTTATTCTCTCGCATTGTGCATGTGGCCCTAGACCCTAAAAGTCGCAAATCATACAACTGTTAGTTTGTAAAAAAGCTACTGAAGTACACAATGTGTTCATTTGGAAATACTGGCATCTTTGCTAGCAGAGACTTTACGACTCTCGTACCGAGCGGATCAACAGGAACTTCTGTAGTTGACTTTCCGCAATAAACATCGAATAGCAGCAGCCATCAGAGCTTGTTCCAGCCCAATTTCGATAGCCGAACCGCACGGGTTTTCACATTATGAATTGTTTAACTGAATGATGATCAAAATATTTGATCATAGACAAAATTTTCAATGAAAAATTCCCCACTGGCACGAATTTCTCCCCACTGACAACGGTCTCACTTTAAACATTTTATCAGTCGAACCTGCTGCTAGAGAATTGTCGAAAAAGTGCAGGTTTCTTTTTATGTCAAAAACCTATTACGTGACATACAATATCAATCGAACTCCAAGATCTTCATCCAAACTCCAGTAAGCACGTTCGGTAGTTCATGATATCCAGTTAACATCAATATTCCCAATAAACTTTTCAAATCTCAGGGTTCATTTCAAAATTATGTCGATTATTTTGTCCCGCGTACAAAACACTAGTTTCTGTTATCAAGTCTATAACATCTTCATCAAAGAATTTTTCAAACAACATTGCTTGATTGTGGTCTTTCATGGATTCTACAACACTTTCTTGGCTGCTCTGAATGGCATCGGAATGTTATGGTTTGTACTATATATAGGTGCTGTTCTTCTCCACCTAGGTACGCCTTGACTTTGAACTCGTTTTGTTGAAGGTCTTATGCAATTAGCAAGCGGTTCATCATCACTGTATCCCAGTCAGAACGTGCAATTTCTTCACTCTATCTGGAAAATCTTTTGGAAAAGCCGAGAACCTCAAATCATCATGATTTCCTTCTTCTTCATCATCACTAAGAACATCAAGGTTTGATGGCACTATTACTATATTGTATCCAGCATCTTGGTTTTCATCGGACATTATCGGTTCGAATCTTGTATAACTATTTTCTCTTGTGAAAACGCGACGGGGCGTCATTGTAGAATCTTAGTAAATACTAAATATTGGTATACGGTACAGGACGCGACAAGCAATATAATGGTATGCCTAACCTATCTGATTATCGAGTTATTACACCTTTAGCACACTACAGCGAAAATAAAAGGAAGCGAGCCGCGAATTATGAAATTCTGTCGATATGTATTTTCGTTCTAAGTGCGCAGATCAGGCTATGAACCATTATGACTATAGGCGCCAAGAAACAATGCGGACTAAACAATTGTTGATGGTCAGATGCCTATTGCACACGTTTTAAAACAATTTAATTAAGGACTACTCCTATTATGATGAAATAGTTTAGAATACTTCTATTATATTTAATTATCAAAAAAGATAAATTGCTTCACTGAAACAGACTTCAGAACTAAAGACATTTTATAAAAAAATAGTAATAAGTAGATTGTTTTGCAACACTGAAATTTGAATTAATCGATATGTGAACTACTCCAATTCTGAATAGTGTTTCTAATTTGACAATTGTTAATTTAAAATAACAAAACTTATTAATCTTAAAAATTTAGAAAGTTGTATACAAAATTGATATAATTAAAACAATATTAGTATCTTATTATTACGAATTATCACTTTAAAATAATTTATAATTTAAAACTTTGTATCCAGCTATAATGTTTTATTTAGTCATTTTAATGAATGTTCTCAATGATTATTTGAATTTTAGTTCTGATCCTGAAATCTTTTTAGCGATATATGAATACATTTAACAATATTGAAATAATCATATATGACATTATGTGAGACCGAATAATGTACTATTTAACTGTTTTCATTAATCAATAAATGCGCTTAAAGCGTCGTCGACGAACATAATAATTCGTTTTCGAAATTATCATTTGCGAACTTTGCTGTATGACAGTGTACAATTTTTTAAACCTATGCGTAGTAGGTAATCAAGTGTAGTAGGCAATATAGTTGTATTATTTTCTACAAGAAAGAAAAAATAATAAAAAAATGAAATAAATAGCTTATCATTATTTATAATATACATAATAATACATTGTGTAAGATTTTTAAAATGTGTCGTACTGATATTAATGCCATATACATTCCATTTTTTATTCGTTGTAAATTATACGGGTGTCTCTTAAATGCTTATACAAATTTAATACACATTACAGGTTGAAGTATATCATTTACTGAAAATAAAAACAAAATCTAAAATTTAAGTTGTATACTCTTGTGATACAAATCATTTCATTTCAGAGTTTGAATTTAATATGCAAATTGCATCCAATTACATTATGAAGATTTTCTCATTAAGCGCGTTCTATTTCCTCGGACACTCATTATATAATTTTATCGTATTCCGCAAGTATTCAGAAGTTTTTGTACCTGATCTCTTGTACTTCTATGCGTTTTCTTTTGTTTTGAAACATTCCTTAATGTGTGCGTCAAGTGTATCCCTCATGCGTCAATTGCTTAACGCAAATTCCGGTAACTTAAAAAGTCCTATTTATTGCGTAAATTTAGCTTGCCAGTTTTTGAAACAGTGATCCTTCTAGCTCAACCGTGAATCGAATGTTTGACAGAGAAATTTTCTAGGTTTTTGACATAAATTTTTTTTTGTTCTAGGTTTTCAATAATTTGTGCCTGTAATTGCGAATCTGATTTTGATTTTATGTGTTTTAGGGAAGTCCATCTAAATGGCAAATCATATAAATTTTAAGCATAAATGGATCAAGTGCAAAGCAGTGGATTGTTCTTTCACACTTAGGGTCTTTTACGACTGATATTTTCAAGTAAACGCTTCATGATGCGTTAAGTAGTAATCATTATTGACTGTTTGTCCCTTTGATCATGTCCAAATAATCAACAAAAATGGTACGAACGGTTTCGTATGACATGTTGAGGTCCAATTAACTAAATTTGCAATGCCTAAGATTAAACAATCTAAGCAATATGAACAGTTAATTCTCTGACTTTTATTTACCTTATGTAATGAACAATGTATTTGTTAATAATATTTTGAGAAGTAAACTTGAAGATTAAAAAATAGTTAGTTTCCACAAACTCTATATTTAATTGAAAACGTAGATATTAACACGTTAGTCAATTAGTTGACATGTGTCTGGATAACAATAATCTCTATATCAGAATTTTACTATTTTGGCTACATTAACTAAATAAATCTAATAATCTGTAAAAGAATTGAGTTTAAAATAGATTTTTATTAAATTTTGGAACAGGGGTTTTATGTTTTTTATAATTAAATAATTCAACATGTATGTTTATTATTTGTGAAAGTAATTTTGAGATAACTAAAAATTACTTTATTTTTTATAATATATTTTTGACTTGTATAGATTGTTCAAATTTATTTAAATTTTAGAGCATACTATACATAGTTTTTTTATTTATGTTATTTTTGTAAATATTTCTATTTTTTTAATGATTTTATTTTTATTCTACATTGTTAAAATATAAATGTTCCCATTTTCTGATATGTCTCTCTTTCTAAGTGTAATTTAAAAATTTATTTAAAATTTATATATACTAATATAATTAAAATAAATAAAAGCAACATGAACAATACTGAAGACGTATCAAAACTAATAACGAAATTTTTAAATTTATAAGATCTTATGAAAAGCCATTTTCCACTTTTGATACTCATTTTCTTACAAATTATAAACAAATTTATTCATTGATTATAGAGCAACTAATAAAAATTACTATAAAGAACTAGAATGATATATTTCTATTGGTTGATTCTATATATTTATTTGTTATTTTTCTTCATATTATTAACGAGGACAAGCTATATATATATATATATATGATCTCCAGAATTTTCAGAACAACTTATTTACTTAATTAAGGTGCTAGTGTGTACCCACCTTGGGTTACAAATCTAGTTACGTTTTATTTTTAAATGTAGTTACATTTCTATTACCAACGTAAATCCAGTTACTTTTGGAACGATAGTGACATCTAGCGTTAAACATAATATTAATAATAAAACATAACCTCAAAATCTTTGTTTACATTTTTATCAACACGAAGATCTACGAACGATGAGCAAAAAAGTGTCCGAGAACTGACCCCTAAGCATTAGCCAATATTTTAATACATTCTAACTAAGAGCGTAATGGTGAATGCGCCGGATTTTATTGAGCAAAAGAGGCCATTAAACCAGACAGAACTAGTGGTTTTCTCCCTACTCCAAAATATCTATATAGTAATATCTATACAATACAAAATTTCTATGGATCTATAGAGATATCTCTATAACAATGACAACTACTAAATTCAAAGAGTATAAAAAGTACGAACTTGATAAGTGAAATCATTGGTTATCCAATTAATACTTTAGTAAAGAAGATCGGTCATTAGCTGATGAACTTGGAGCAGAATTTTTAGGAGGATGAACGACAAGTTCGAAAGTTATCTACTTTAAATTCTGGAATGTTTTTTACTACAATAAATACTGGGTGGTGTGAATTGCATTGTTTTGATCGAGTTTTTTTTATCTTCCTCAATCGAACTATCCGACTCGGAACTGACTAACGATGTATTGGAGGTATTTTACTATAAAATAAACAGCGATTATACTGTATTTATATGCACGTTCAACTCCATAAGGAGTTTGGACTTAGTTATGATTATATTTGTTATGGGAACTACTAGCATCACAATCATTTACAACTTTTATGAGAGAATCCATCGTGTGTCTACAATGATCTATTAATATTTCATCCAAAGTGGAAGTTCAAGTACCATGTAAGTTCAAGTACGTACATATCTTAAAGAATATCTAGTTTTCCAATATAAGTTGATAATTTTTAAAATGATCCCATATGTAAATGGTTTTGCCATTTATCTCTTTGACTTGCTTATTACTTTCAGAGTTTGTTAATTTCTTCATGGAATAAAGCGCAGTTCATTGTTATTTCTACTGAACCCATAATATAATTTTTATAATATAATACAGTAAAATCTCTCTACAACAATACTGTTGGGACCCATTAAAAATATTGTTGTAGAGGGATGTATTGTTCTAGAGAGAGGTGTATGTTCGGTTATAAACATTTTACAGTTCTGCAGGGGATTTAAAATACATCGTAGTAGAGGGAGTTATCGTTATACCAGTTATTCTTCTAGTGAGATTATACTGTATTTATTATTCTCTGGTTTTGATGGATACTCTAATAAGAACCTAAGATGAATAAATCACTGTGAATAAGCCATTTCACGAATCTAAGTGTAACTTTGAGGTACGAATAAACTTTGACAGTCTTCTTTTTATTAATAATGCCTTATTTTTATGTAGCTATATGCAAAAGTAAAAAGACAACTTTCGTTGTTTCAATTATAATAAATGTGAGACCAGCAATTGTCACGTTTAATTTTGCGTGATGTTTTTAGTTTTCAACGTGACTGGCAAGAGAGATTCTTTTTAATGGGGTACGCAGCAATTCTCTCCTATACTACGTCATAATCCCCAGTTTCCCTACACTGTTCAGAATGAAACACACGACTTAGCAGTTGTTAACGTTGCCAGCGCTGTATCGAATTTTATCTGACACAGTCAACCAAAATAATAATTAATCTACAGTGTCGCACAACCCTAACATCTACAAATCAATTACTACGTACAAATGGATTAATAAACATTGCGTTCAGGTTTCGTCAAATAAATTCCCCAATTATTTCTACTTACAGGTATTGCCGTTCTTACCATCGCAAACTTATTTTAGAATTACACACCGTTACCTTATTAATTTATTTCAATTTATTTCTGCTAAATAGACTTTTAGTATAATTTTATGTAATTTATATGAAACAATTAATTATTTGTTTACCAATACTGGGCAGTACTATTTTCCATGCCGAACTACTGAGGATTATTTAATCATTTTATTTAGTTAATTAATCAAGATTTTGTTTGTAATTAATTATAATTTAATTTATTTTAATTAATGATTTTATTTTCACTGACAGGGATTTACCCTACAACATAAAATTTCTTAAGTGATAGCTGCGTGTCTTTTATTCATTCCTTTCTCCTCGCTAGCTAGCTCGTTTGTCTCGGCACCTGTGTGCTTTTTCTACTATTATGCTAAATCGGTTGGTGGCCCCGGATTTGTGTGAAAGAATTTGTTCAAGGTTTAATTAGATACAATAGAGTATAATTAAAGATAAATGTTTATTTCTATTTCAATTGTAAAACTTATTTTGGTAAAACTGTCCGTAACTAACTACTTTTTTTCCAACTTGTTCAGCAACCAAGCTGTTTAGGTAATAATAAAAAGTCTACCATCCTGAATTATTCAAATGACACTTTTCAAGTATCAAGCATACAAAACTATGTACCGTAGAACTAATTTAAAATGAGTACAAATTTCCTCGATACAATAGGAACGCATAATAACGTTTTAACATACATGAGTTATACATAGTGGCGTATTTAGGGCGGGGCTATCACCACCATTCTGCCACCGCGCTGTGTGGATTATACCAATTTTACAATAGTGTATTCACGGCTATAACGATACATTAATAACTAAAGTCCCAATAAAATGCTACTTGTCATACAAATAGTTTTTTAATATACATATGTATATGTTTTGTCTTCGAATCTATATATAATTACGTTGGTAATGCATATTAAAAATTTGTTTGGTATATATTTTGTTATTTTATGTATGCATGAACATTATTTATAAATATCTATGAAAAACGCGTCCATTATATACTTATTATTATTATTATAAATTAGCACGTACTATAAACCATAATTAAATAGCGCTGTCAAAATTTTAAATAAGATAAGAAAATCATAGTGCTTAATGCGTAGGTGCCGTCTTTATATACAAAAGTAAATTTAAATAAATAAAATACTAACTACTTTTAATATAACCATTTATGTAATAGATTATATACATAATGATAATATTATTATATAATAATTGTTAAATTTAGAAACAAATACAAATATTATTTATGTGATTTTTGTCAAATTGTCCAGTATATTGTTTATAAGATGATTTCTATTTTAAATGTAATTTATTTTCTGTTTTACACGCACTTGTTATAATTTTTGCAATTATTTTATTTATATTCTATAAATAAATCGTTAGCAAATTTATGAAATAACATATTTTATTTATTTAAAAATATTATATTTTATGTCTACCAATATATGTTTGTAGCTAACATAACGTAATCTGAAATTATTGTAAATTGTAATTTTTGTTAATGACTATTTTTGTTCTTGTATGACGTTTAAAAATAGGTTTAAAAAGGGTCAATTTTTATAGAGGGAACGGAGTTGCAACATTTCTCCGAAAGATATTCAAAATAGATGGTTTTTACAGATTTCGAGATCTGTTTTTAAAAAGCGCTTATAGAGATTAATAGTTACAGACGAGCGACGAGCTTTTTCAAAGAGATCGGAGGATATGTTCTTAATCCGCGATCACTCGCGTTGTTAGATTTTACCTAACATTTCTCAATTTTTCATACTTGACATCCAGAGATTTCCAAGAACATCATAAAGTCATGAAAGCTTTCTCGAATTTATTTAGAATGCATCCACAAAATGGTTTTAGAGTGGGAGGCTTGAGGCGCATAAAACAGATGATGTAACCACCACGCGAAGGATCATATCGTTTACCTGAAGCTCCAAGGGAAGAAGTAAAGAGACAAGTAAATCATCTGGTAAATCAAAATATTATACGTCCATCGTATTTACCATGGTCGTGCCCAGTTATAGTGGTACCCAAGAAGTAAAGAGCCAAGTAATTCTACTACAAAAAATATCGGAAGTATTTCTGCTACAAAAAATATCGGGAAAAAAATGGCGAAACCAAGTGGTCAAAGCACAAAAATCAATTACGCACCAAAACACATTCAAAACAACATAGTTACGCGATTACCAGGTGTAATACCATACAAGTATTCAATTTGAATATGACAACTAAATATCAGCGTGAAGGAGATTGTTTGCCAACTGATTTGGATTAAATAAATGCATTCTTAGGAAAATTATATTTAGTTGGTGTAAAAAAAGTCCAATATTTGAACACGCCCGAGATGTGGACTACGGATGGAACAACACTAGAAGTTTTTACAGTTATTTTGTTTAAATGTCGATTTCACATACTCGTCAGATTTGATAAAAAAGTATCCAGTGCCGAAAGAATAAAAGAAGATAATTTGGCACCAGTGTAAAATTACTCAATAGGCGAATACATCAGTGTCCGAAATGCACAGTGTCCGTTTCGGACAATATATTGCAAATAAACCCGTAAAGTATGGTGTGAAAAGTATGTAGCAGTAGACGCTAGAATGTTTTACACCCATAATTTAGAAAGTTATGCTGGACAACAGCCAAATGGTGCCTTTCAATTTCCCAATGATTCAGCAAGTGTGGTAAAATTGTTACTAAAACATTGCAGTGGAACTGGAAGAAACGTTAAATTGATTTATATCAAAACCATTGATTAACTTTAGGAGGGACGCAAAGAGAAATAAACTCGGAAGGATAAAAGCAGTACATTTGCTTTTGGGGAAGCTCCAAATAATTGTTTACTAACATCTTATGTGCCAAGAGAGGTTAAAAACGTTTTGATGCTATCAACATTTCACGATGATGACGAAATAGATCCAGAAAGTGAGGAAGACCTAAAACCATCGTTAATCACATTCTATATCTGACAAAGGGAGCGGTGGATGCTGTTGATCGAATGAAAACATAATTTTCGGTAAAACAGCAATACATGTAGTTACATTTTAAGCAGAGTTAGCAAAACAACTCATCAGGCCGCATTTGCTGAAAGAAACGTTTTCAATGGCATTACGCCAAAAAATCAAAAATGTTTTTGGAGGCTCAACAACATCTACAAGTATTCAAATAACAGATTATAATAACATAACTCCCAAGACGTGCCAAACTGATATGTTCTTTTTGTCAAATAGGCAAAAAACGGATGTACAAACCAGTTGTCATAAGTGCACTAAACCTATTTACAAATAGCACACTGGGGCGAATACAGTTTAGATATAAGTTCAAAGAAATGATTTCTGTACAATTTACAATAATTTGTTAAATAAATATAATCACAATATATTAAGTTTCCTTCAAGCGAAATTACGATGTATCGATAAATATGAAAACTGTAATTGTCAGATAAAATATAACACGCGAACGCTGGCATAACTTTTTGTATGCGAGCAATCGTGGGTTAAAAACCTTCCTTTCCGGGTATCTTCCCAATTGAACATTTGTTCAGGGCGATAAACAAATCTTGAGATTATCTAAAACAAATCTGGGGATCTGATTGCAATATGTTTCTGAGAAACATCCAAAAAACGAGAGGTTTTTAAATATCACATATTTTAACAAAACCTCATTCTTGGACTTATTCCAAAGAAATATTGCAATCATCGATTAACGAAAAGGATAGCAGATCCCCAAATCTGCTCTAAATACCCTAATTTTTCGACATCTTCCGGGTAAACTCATTTTGGTATCTTCCGAGAAAATACTGCAATCACCATCCGTCTGCAAAATAGATTTTGGCGAAGCTGGTCAATATAAATTAAACATGACTGGCTCATATCGGGATGAATCAAAAGAATCGAATTATTTACGGGGTATTACTACCTTTTGGCGTTTTCCTAAGAAAACTTTAAATTGAATAAAAATTTTATGTATTATTATTACACATAACTTGTAATGATATGTAAATTCATGTAGTATGGAAGAATGTGTAAACTAATTACATATGACAGGGCCGTTTTCATAAGAAAAACCTTAAGTTAAATTATAATTTTTCTTATGAAAACAACTTGTTAGCATTTTAAGATTTTAAGAAGTGGTCTTAAAATTTTTAGAAATTTCTGTGTGCCTTAATGGCAATCCAATATCCAATTATTCCCTTATATGAAGTTAACTGTTTTGTTGAAAACAATTAGTAACATAAGACACCTGACACGACTCATGTCATCTACGATGCAAATTATGTATTTTGGCCAATGTTCAAAATGGGATCGATAGATACATGTCAGCCGCATTAATTTGAAACATTTTACCCGCGCGTAAATGAAAAGTGTGCGAAACACGCATTTGTGATATGTTAGTAAGTTTTTTTCAACAATGCAAAATAAAAGTTACGTAAGAGAATAAAACACTATTCCTATCATTATTCCTAAGGCTTGGCTTTGGACACCATTTGCTTATTAAGGAAAAAATCTAAAAATTTGTTTGCAACCACTGATCGAGTAAACATAAATATAAATAATTTTCAGTGATCTTATTCGATCATTTGAAATTTGTTTTAGTAAAAAAGTTATAAAAACTATTGGTCGTTTTGTTCTTCGATAAACTGAAACTACGGTTGTCGTATTTTCGGTAATTTGTTTTCACAAAATTGACCCTGAGTAATCAAAACGAGTTATCAGTAATCAAAACATCTGACTCATACACAGAAGTCATTAGAAAAAAGTAAAATTTCATATTCAGATATTGTCATATTTTATTGATAGTTTTTTAATAATGCTTTATTTTTGTGCAATTTCTTTGAATTTGAAAATAATATATACACTATTTAAACGATTTTTATAAAACTTTATATAATTTTTAATTAATTATTTGATTAAATTATATTTTCAATAGAAATTATCATATATAAATATAATTTTTTACTAGAATTATATATTATATAGATAGACGTTAGAAGAGATGCATTTTTATTTTAAGTGTGTTATTATTAACGTTGTGTACATATAGTTATAAAAGAAAAATGTGAAATTACCTAATAAATAAAACTATGGAAGCCTATTATATATATAATAAGATTAAAAACCGATATTAATTTAGATGAATTTACATCTACTTAAAGCGAATATTTTACGCAAACAAAAAATCAAAGATATGGAACCTATTTCGTAATTTGGCTCATAAAATAATCACAGATAATAAAAAATATATAAATTCTTTGGAGAGAAAATATTATGCGTAACACTACTAAGTATGTGTTGAATGTTTTTCACTTATTAAAGAAAAAAATTATAGATGCGCTAATGTACTGTATTACTTTTGACATGGTGAATAAAAAATGTACAATAAAATATCCTTTTTAATTTCCTGCCTATGTGTCCCACCGTCCCATTCTGTTTATAAAAATCTTTTTCAAGTAAAATAAGAGCTCTTTGTTTCACTGCTCGAAGATTATCTAATACGTTTTGGAGTTTGTTTGTACTTTGACTAAATAAGAACAAACAATCTATTGTTTGTTTGTCTATTATAGACCGAGCAGGATAGAGCAATCTAATCTCAAATTAATATCTCTGTTTGGTCCTAATCTAATGGAGATTGTGATCTGGAGATATCTAATGGGAGAAAGTGATTTACAAGAAATGTTATCACTTTAGATCAAGAATTAATTTTGCGCGATCTTCACTAAATGTGTAAGTGGGAGGATCTCTCTGATGTGCCCACACTATTAAGGCTACGTGCCTCTCGCATTATTCTTATAGAAAAAAAATATTTCTATAAGAATAATGCGAGAGGCACGTATAATCGGTATAAAAATTGCTATATTACAAATGGGTATGTTACAAATAAAAACAATACTAATTGGCATACTAATAAAAAAAGCTGAGTCGACAGGTAGTCATATGAATAATAGGAATTTGGGCAATTTTAATAGACAGAAATAGCAATTAAAGGAAAATAATAATGTAGTATATTTGTTAAGTGGATTCAATAGAATTCAAGTCAGTTGTTATAATAGGAATTATGTGTTTGCCTTAGACAGCGGTGCGCCTGTGAGTGTGGTTAAGAAAATCGTTTGTGATCTTTGTTGAAATGTAATATCCAACAATTGGAATCACTATCGATTGTGAAATATAATGGACTGTATTTAATTTATTGTTAGTGAAGCACTTACCCTGATATTTTCTTCTGGTATACACTTACCACGGATAAATTATAGATAGGATAAATAGGAGAGAGCGTAAGGAGAAAGGATGGTCGCGGTTTTGTTTGCAGTTTGCAGAATGTCAAAATAGAGAAGCACTAGCACTCTACTTCTATTCTAATTTCGAGACGATTTCTATGAGTGCCAT
>WYDF02301995.1:0-15524 GCA_009867245.2 Adranes taylori
TATGGGTGTGTGTTTTGTAATTTTTTAACATTTTGAAAGCGTCCCTTACTTAATTGTACGTAACATATCCAGATGAGAAAGTTAGAGTAGGAGATGTTTTGATATTGATTTTCAATAGTTCCACGCCTGCATAAGTCCGTAGATTTCTGATTTTATGAGAAATGTTAATGAAATAGTTGTTGAAAGACCCGGGTTCTGGCATATGACTCCGCTTTGTACTGTTTCTATTACTATTGACAATGTCCCATAGTTCTTTATCTTTCATACCATATAGGTATGGAATACCTGTAGGTATATGAAAGATATAGGATTAATGTTTTGACATTTTTTTCTTTTTCTATTTCTTGCATTGAAATTACTGCAATCCGTTGATACGCAATTCAAAGAGGGGAGGGGGGGGGGGTCCTAAGGAACAATTTTTCATATATAAAGTTTTTTCAAAAAAAATCTCGAACTAAAATATTCATGATTCCTATATATAGTACTTAAAATAAAAAGATTACAAATTTATTAAACGCGCATATAATACTGACCTTGATGGATAATAATATACTGACCTTGTTCGACAGGCATATGTATACTGGGTGGGGAATTCTCTAAAGCAGCGACGCCAAGATCTAAAGCTACTAGCGATGAGGTTTTCTTGCTATTGCCGCCATCGCTACGCAAATGTCTTCTAGAGGGACCCACAATAGGCGGGCAAAATTCATTGCTCGTTGGTTGATTAGGTGGAGTGCGTTCTGTTTCCATGTCGCCAGCGAGCGTGGAATCTTTCGCAGATAAATACCACTTATGATCTCTAAAAAAATGTTATTAACAATAAATTTCGAACGACCTTTATTGATTTAATACAATGGAATCATTTCAAATGGAACACGGGATAATTGGACCAGGCGGTTTTATTGGATCAAATCTCGTAAAACGGAAACTTATAAAGTAAATTAATAGATAAAGAGCTTTTTGGCGTCATTACCCGAGCGATTCGTCAGATGAGATTATAAAGCTTCATACACATTAGACGTCGGTAATTCCGAACCAGATATTATCAAAAGTAAATAAAAAATTATGTGCATTACTTATGAAATTATCCACGTAATATAATTACCTATTAGCATATCTCACAATGTGTGTATCACGAAAACCAATATTATCACACGGTTCGATACTTGGGAAAACATGTTTCACATTTTCAGCATTTAATTTTAAAAATGTAACGATATTTTTTGCTCCTTTAATACTGCGTCCAAACCAATCCAATGTTGCCAAATCTGACAGATAAAATTGTAGCGTGTCAATATGATTGTCAAATACATTACGATAAAATTCATAGAACTGCTCTGCGTCACTTATTTTATTTTCCACCATATCAACCATTGCGTCAATTGAGCTGTAAACATGAAAGTAGTCGTTTTTACATGCAAAAACTGTTACACTACTGTTAGTAACAAATACATATATAATATATTACTTCAGAAGAATGTGTAATTCTAAAAATTTTAATTTTCATTTCAGATCGATTTGCTGATGTGGAAAGGAGTAAGTTCCAAATATATATAATATATGAGAAATAGAATTTTTTTTAACTGAATGTCAATTTTCAGGCAACGCTATAACGCCAAAACCAGCACAATGTATGCCAGAATTACAAACAGTAAGGCTTGTAACTTCCAATGATCCTAGTATAGTGTATAGTCCGCAATGTACAAGGCTTGAAAGATGTGGCGGATGTTGTTCGCATAATTTATTATCATGTCAACCGAGTGCTTCGGAAATAGTTAATTTTAAGGTAAAATTTATTAGCCCATACAGCTACCATTCTCATTTAATCTTTGTGAAATTTGGTAGTTGCATACTCTAAAAGGTAAAAGTTGTATAAAAACCAAATACCTTTAAAACTTTTAAACTTGGAAAAACTTTTATTTGGATGTTTGTATTAATTTTTTGCTCTATTCAAACTTATCTTCTTTTTGAATAGAGAAATGTATTACAGTATCAAGCATTATTGTATACAATGTGTTCTAATCGTTCGGCAGCAAAATCAAATTTGTTTTAGAGTGAAAACATATACTATCTTAACATATCTTTAATGTTTCTTCAAACTTTTATTTCAGGTCATTAAACTTCAATTTTCTGGTGGCAATCGTTTGAAGTTTGTTGGCAAAGAAGTTATTCATGTAGAAAGGCATACCAAATGTACATGCGGCTGTAGAGTTCAGGAAAATGTATGTCCTTTTAATGTATTCATTCCTCTAAATTAATACGTTTAATTTTAGGATTGCAACAAATTTCAAGAATATAAACCTTTTGAATGCAAATGTGTATGCAAAAATTTAGACGAAGAGAAAAAATGTCATAAAAATCATGATGTTAAACTTTGGGATCCAGAACTATGCTCATGTAGATGTAGAGAAGAAACAATTTGCTCCACAGGATTCGCATTTGATGAAACTAGTTGCAAATGTATGAGAATACCTGTGAGGCGAAGAAATGTATATTCCAATTACTACATAGTGAAAAATGAAGATAAAGATAATCCCCAGTATATTATAAATGAAAATAATGTGAAAGATATGATAAAATTATCCTAAGTATTTTGCGTTAAAAAATTATATATTTATATCTCTTTGACGTCTACATAAATAAAACTTTATATCTAACTGCATTACTTATTTACTTGAATCACAGTTGTTTTGTGAATTTTAAACGGATTCAAACGTAAATCCAACAATTCACTTGAAATTTAATTATAGTGTTCATCATTATATGTAAGAAAGATTTATACTCAATAAAAATATATTTAGAACAATACCCCCATTCATAATTTCTAAAACTAGTATAGTATAGTATTTCATATATACATACCTGTCTCTAGGATAAAAACTCATAAGAATTTGCAACAATTGTTCGATTTTAACAAAAATCAATGCTTCTTTATAATTTGTTCATTTTTAAATCACATCGTATATTCATAACAACAAAAACCATTGTTTATTAGAAAGTTCTGAAATAACCTACAAACTAACGCGTGACTGACGCTTACTTATAATCCACACTGTTGCCGTCGTTAGGAAATATATGGTAGCACTTTGGTAGTAATGTCTCAAACACATTTGATAAATAATTCATGGGAACAGCAAATTATGTTAGGTTAAACTATTGAGATTAGCCATTCTTATTTTAATTCGCCCTAAAAGCTCGTTTCGTTAGATATATTTTATTAGTCATTCTAATCGGTTCTGAACAAGGAAAAAAATATTGGTCGCAGTAACCACCAAGTACCAAAGGAAATTATTAGAAAAGTGTAACATATAATTTAAATCCAAATTTTTAAACTTAAGGTACTGTTGTGCAGATGGAACATTATGCATACATTTTAAAATGCAATATTTCCCTAAAAGATATTTTTATGATTCTAGGTAGATTTAGCAACACTGTCACATAGAAACCTTATTAGTTTTTATAGACACTCTAGGCTGCACGCAGACTAGTAACCTTTGTTATGCAACAGTTTGACATTTTCAATTTGAGCTTTTATTCAATGCCGAAAGTAAAAGTTGAGCACGCGAGGCGATGTGATAATAGCTGAATTTTTTGTCATTTGGTCAAGTTTTTCATGACAAAACCGTCGTTTTACATATGCACATTTTGTCAGTTTGGGAGGGATTACAGTGTATTACAATTTTACGTTTTGTTGAACGAGGTTACATTTATGATGTGTGATTTTTATTTAAACTATTTAGTTAATCTTATTTCACACTTTGCTTATTATTTTATATAAGAATCAGTTTATTAACGTATTACAGTACAAAGTTAGAGATAATTTCAAAACGCACTAATTTCTGTTACATATTATAGAAATAAATTATATGGTTGTTCGTTCCTTAAAATGTAATCAATTGTGCGAAAAGCTATACTAATATGAAGCTTTTTACACTCAATCTGTAATATCCAAAAAATCTCAAATAATAGTTTTTCAATTTTTCATTGCAGTGTAAAATTTACTCGTTGCTAATCTAATTCCAAAGTTGATGTACCCAGTAATATGTTTTTCATTTTCCTTTTTTTATTGATTTTTAAATCCAAGTCAGCAAGCTATTGAAGTCAAACACTGAAGCGAATCAGAGGCATGTATGTCAATGTTCAGAAAATAAGTTGAAAATGACAGTCTGTAATGCAGGGTTCACACTTTTCAAGATACGTCGTATCAGGTGGTTAGTGCTGTAATTAAACTTGTTACTAATTTATTTAAAGAGGAATTATTAAAAATATTAAGAAAAAATTTAGAGACGTATTTTTTTTTGCTTTATTAAAGCGCTGGAATAAAGCGAAAACAAATATGCTAATAAGTATTAAAGGTACACACCACTCATTACTGTTGAAGTTTGAAGGAATTCAATATAGAATTGAAAACACAGAAGAAAAACACGAAAAATAAGTGAATTATATATTATGACCACTAAGTTCGTCTTCAAATATAAAATCAAATGAACGTCTATCCATTTTGGTTTCGCTTCAGTTTGTTTGAAGTTAGGTTATGTTAGTTTTATTAAAATCATCTGATTGCAACGTTGTTTAGGGAACAATAGCATTTAGTTGCAGCACTGTGCTGCAGCGCTTTATTTGAGTTTTTCCTGAACGCGGCCAATGTCTCAGTAATTTTGAATATTTGCTCAATACTCCATTTGGACAGTCAATATTTGGTCAGCACTCCATTGTACTCCAATCATTTATTTTTTTTAAGAAATAAAATATGAATCAAAGTAAACCTTTGCAAACAAAGCAACTTAACATAACTGGTATAAAATATGTTTGCATACGTGTTGAGTTTGAAATACATTGTTTATTTTTGTATGTATTTCAAAATTGTTCATATATTTATATAACCATTGAACACAGGTAGTTGAAGATAACAATGGAATTTTCCGCAAAAAAAACGAGTTCCGTTGGGACTTAAAAGACTTGATTTGTGTGCAGTTTTGAAATCAAAGGGCCAAACACTTGAGACTTCTTTTTTGAACAATTTCGTTTGTGAATTAGAAAATTTCGTTTATGTGCAGTTTTGAAACCACAATCACTGCGGTATGAGTTCGGTTTCACTGCACTATGAGTTAGGTTGTGGCTAAAAATACTTGCTTTGTGCGCAGTTTCGAAATCACATTCCGTACACTTAAAAAGCTTCTCTACGCTATGTTTTCGTTTGTGTTTTACAAGACTTTCTTTAAATGCTGTTTTAAAACCACATTCTGTACCTACACTCAAACTGCATCTCTATGCCATTACTTCGTTTGTGTCTTGCAAAGATTGATTTTTCTACAGTTTTAAAACTACATTCTGTACATTCAAAAAATTTTCTCCTATATGATTTTGTCTGTAAATTGCCAAATTCAATTTATATTTAGTTTCGAAATCACAGTTTGCACATTAGGGAGATTTCTCTTTCAGTTGAAAATCCTTTGTAAGCTGCATTATGTATTTGCCTTCTTTTGAAATCAACATCAGTCTATTGAAAATACTTATCTCCTGTATGAATTCGCTCATCTTCTAGGAAATTTGGATATTTTGCAATTTCGAAATTATAGTCTGGTGTAGTATAATTATTAAAAACTCACCGTCCATTACTGAAGACTGAGGATAAAACTTTCATGTAAAAGTGTAATTTTATAAATGTTATATTCAATATACTACTATATTGCAGTAAATAATATTATACTACATTAATATAATTTATATCTGAATGAAATTCAATATAGTCGACAGAAAATTATTCAATAAACCAAATAATAATTTCAATTAGACAGCCATTAAAACACGCGTTAATGTATTATCGCAGTTGCGTGCTAATTGTTATTTTTGTGCACTCGATGACAGTCTGCATCTGAATCATTAATTGCCGCATGTCAGTTTGAGTTACCAAATCTGCCGCATGGCAGAGCCACTCTCACTGTTCTTCACTGGCTTGAATGTCAGTTCACACTATTCAGCTTGAGACTTTGAACCAACTTTTACGCAAAAGTTAATTCTATTTGAAACTTGAAAGTACATTTCAATTTAAAATCTTTTTAGATTTTTACTTGAAGCAAGTAAAAATCATGTTCACCTTATTCAGTTGTTTCAAGTTAATCCTTTCAATCGAGTCGCAGAAAAAATAATTTCGGGGCAAGTTGGAGAAGCAAAATCCTTTATTCTTCTTTTATTACGAGAAAGTGGATTTGGTTTTTTCTTTGGTTGTTTGTTTTTTTTGTTAATGTTTATTTTTTTTCTATTTCGATTTTTTCATTTGTTTCTTTTTTTCTGTTTTGTAAATTTATGTAGTACGCCAATAAAGGTCTATCTATAAACTAAACATGGCGATAATATTTTAAAACACTTATGATTCTTTTCCGCTATGAAACAAATTTAAATTTTTTGTTCAAACAACATAAATGTCAATCGGTAATTTTCTTTCAATTATCTTCATAGATTTATAAATAAATTTGAACCAGAGAAAACATGAAAAAAATTTCACTAACTTCCTTAAATGTTGAATCTATTGACAACGTTGAAGTTTCCAATACAGAAATCTGCAGAGAACTTAAAATCATAATGGTTTCTCTTACGATCTACGAATAAAGAATAAGCAGGAGGAAAGAAAATACCCTTTTTCAAGTTTCTAGAATATATCACATTTATGAACCATCATAAATGTGATATGAATTAGCTTAATGAATGTATTTGTCTTTTTGCACATTATATTTTAATTAAAATTTGATTACTTGATAAACGATTTCATATAGAAGTTTCAAGTAAACAATGAATTCAAAATTAATGCTCTTGTAATAAATCATAAATAACATTTGTTTATTTTACGTGTTGCATGAGCATTGTTCGACGTCGCCAATGTCTAAGCTATTTAGCATCAGACAAAAAGTATTTGACTCGTAAGCATATTATTAGAGCTTCTATTTACTAATTAATGCCGGATATATATGGTGCTTTTGTTTATAAAATCTGTAGCAGAATGTACATAAGTGAACGTATAAATGTGAACTTACAATTTTTCAATTGTTGTAAAATTGAATAAGAGCATGATTATTTAGATTTTAGACATTATTTAATTTAAGGCGTACATCTTACATAAAATTACTTCTTCTATGCAACTTTTCTCGTAGACTTAGATTTTAATGTTTTCATATATAGAAAACAGATGTCACTATAGTGAAACAAATTTTAAAAATAATTTAAAGTTTGAAAAAACCGTTATATTTACTGTTGCTATATTTTAACTAATGATAGGCTTCACTTTGCTTGTGGTTGAAAAATGTGTAAAAATTAATATATAGAGAAAAATTGAAAGAATTAACTGAATGATAAAGTATTAATTGTTTTGAAATAGCTCTTGTATGGAGGAGGTTTCTTACAGAATTCGTCCTTGTTTTAAGCTGAGCCTATTTAAAAACACCTGAGACTTTAAGAATATTAAAACTACATAAAATAAACACCTTAGGAATAATGATTAAATTTGACCTTACATAAAATTTGTCTTTCACAGTTGCTTAGTATTGGAAAAATCGTAAATCAATTTTATAACACATCATAACGTTCAACATTAAAAGAGAGAAATTAATACTGGCAGGACATTTATGATCTGAGTGTTATGTTCTTTGAAATTAAAATATTTTATTGAATTTTTCCTTTAGGCGTGTTATGTTTAAAATATTTTATTCCGATAGCCGATTATGACTGAATCTCAAAATATGCTTCACGTAATTCGGCCTTGAACTTTGAAAATTGGATACTTTTCTTTCAAAAGAAAATATGCTTTTAGTCCATAATATTTGTAAATCCCTTTCAGTGGCCGGTAATAGCGATAAAAGTCCAATCTATAACAATCTCTGTTTTATCCGTAAATGCAAGACGATTTTTGGCTGCATAATCTCCGGTGGAAGCTTTATTGTTGGCTCCTATGGTTCCTATGATTTTAAGTCTATGACTCAGTAATTTTTCTGCAACTTCAAAGCTTTTAAACCATCGATCTGTTATTACATTCCTATTTGAGCCATAAATCGGTTCACACAATCGCTCAACAACTGATTGTGCACTGTTGCTTCGAAACAAGGGCTCCTCAGGTTGACTTCTAACGTATACCTACTTCGAGATTGCTGGTATAATAAAGTTTTGCATCACACACAGCAAAAATCTTTATTTTGTATTTGTTTGGCTTTTGAGTCATATATATAGCAGAAGGCTACAGCGTCCTCGAAAAGTTTCGATTTTTCATCGACCTCTTGCGATAAATGATAATTATTTTTACAATTTACCACAAGATTCTCAAACAGTTTCCTAATTGAGGGAAGTTTCTCCAAAACGCGTCTAATCACGCGTTTATGGTAACGAAGAAGTATCCGAAAACGCTGCAAAGACATAGTCAGGCGAAATATTTCTGGAACTGTCCCGTTGCTCTTGAAATGTTAAAATAATTACATTTCTTAACTCCAATCAATAGAAGCAAGTCCAAAAGTGCCTCAATTTTTACATTATTCCTAGGCCTTGTGTATGTTGCACTATTATATGTAGCCGGTATCAAAAAAAGTCTTCAAATCTCCGAGGCATCCCCATTTTTATTGGCAAACTTATACTATTTCTAGGAGGGGCTTGCCTTTTCCAGAACGTTTTATTATCTTTGCGCCAATAAGCTTGAGGATCTTCTAATTTTTCAGGTTCATTTTCTTGTTCTGTGTCAGTCGTAATCTTCAATTTCGTAATCTACATCTTCACTATCTTCTTGTTTATTTTCGCACACCTCAGTTTCTTCATCTCCGTTAATTATTTCGTCCATTATGACCAGCAATCTTTCTTGCTCAGTTTCATATGGATTAGAAGCCAATTTAATTTGATCTAAAACAAATCAAATAAATAGAAATGTAATCCAAGCAAACACATTTATGAAGTACTAGTCTTTTTGTAATTATTATGCAATAAACCTTTATTGGCATTTCCACATTCTGACATTGCAGCATATTACATAATTAATACTACTATTACACTATTAACATATTACATATTACTTAATTACCGCAACAACACCGCACGAACACATTTTAAGAAAACCAGGACAGAGCTTTGCCTTCTTGATGCCCCTTCCCACCTTCTCATTTCCTCCTTTATCTTTACCGTTATCCTCAACCCATAACTTTCCTGGCCCATGCATACCCTCCAGTTGTTCTCTCCTCTTCGGCTAATCCCTCTTTGGCAAGTAATAGTTATGTTATAATTAATTAGAAAGCTTAGTTTCTACATTGAATAACGTATGTAGGAGCACATGTAATGTTTATAACGTAAGTGGTGACGTCGGTCTGTCGCACCGATTTTTATTGAAAACTATAATCATCGTAAAACTGCAATTTAGTAGACGTACTGAGCATGCAATGCTAAAATGGTTCTAAAAGCAGCAATTTTCAATAACTCCCTCTTCTAGAATTAGTAAGAAAATTTGATTCGCTCGGTCTGTGGGACCTTATGCCACCACTGAAGGGTTAAATAAATCAAGTTGATAGTTTTAATAGATACTCCAAAATTTCTTTTAGAAGCCCTCTTTGAAATTTCTCAAAAGTGAGTTAAGAGCGACCGCAACAAAGGCAAATACCGCGCCGTAAGCAAATATGGAGACCGGGGGACTCATAGATAGGGGATTTATAGGGTATACTAGTAGTAATAAACTAAATGCCGAAAACAAGTACCTTAACAAGCGATTATATGCGATCTGCAATATCTAAAATGTTAGTGCTTAAATGGAGGGAAGATGTATCAAAAGTGCAGACTCTAAATAAAAGCGGGCTGTACGTACTCAAATTGCTTCGGTGCAGTTCGGTGCGTTTGAGAAGAATTAAAGAGCACGTCTCAAAACGATAAATGTATCATAAATTTTAAATAATATATTTCCAGTATGCTGTTTCTACAGACTGTCTGTGAAATAGTAAATCATATAATGAAATATATTTCTTTTCAGTGTATTTGTGCAACTCGAAAGGTTGTAATAAAATTTTACACTCTCTTTACAAAATTCAGCCATAATTTTCAAAACTATGAAAAGAATAGCCATCATTGACGCTCTACAAGATGGTTATGGTAAATCTTTATGTAACAATAATAATATCTGACAAAAAAAGACGACTGAAGCTTTTACAAATAAACTTTAGAAGGTTGATTATATTGGTGATAATTAATTTTCAAATAATAGATAACAATTTTTATGCTCCAACAGTAACAACTTATAGATCTCAAAAACTGTAAAATACTTCCTTCTATGATTTTTTTCGTGTTGAGTATTATCCACTAAATTCACCACTGGATAACGTGGTATAAATTAGAAAAAAGAGAAAAATTATAAGATTTTTTTTAAATAAATAAAACGAAATGAATCATCCTAAACTGTTTCTGAGCAAGTAATTTGGTTCAATGCCCTAAATTTCTGTATTTACGAAAAAAATGTTATTGTAAATATTTATTGGTAACACAACAATCTAAACATATTTTAGCTTAACATATTGAACATTATCCTACTCACAAATATTTTACTCACTCATTAGCACACTTAACTTCAGACGTCAACAAAAAGATTTTCGAATTTATTTATGCTTATTTGTATTTACATAATATATAAGGTAAATGTAACTTAACGGTTTTAATTAACACTGTTGTTATGCATTTATTATAACAGGACCGGCGTTAGTATTTACCAATTCGAATCATATAACACCCATAGTAGAGTCTTGCACGGGTCGGGTTGGGCTGAAAAAAAAACCAGGTCCGGATTTTGGCCCGGGATTGGGCGGACCTAGTCAAATATATAACGGGCTTGGGCCGAGCCGGGCTACAAACTGAAAACCCGAGCCGGGTCTAAATAATATAGGCGTAGGAATGGACCAACGAAAAAACCATACGAAATAAGAAGCAACACTCAATATGAGAATCAGATACATCTGGCAACATCGCACACATCAGAAGAAGAATACTTAACACGCGCAGCAGAATGACAATGCTAAACAACAACTGTCAAACATACGTCAGAAAGAAATTACATTCCGTTCAAACATGAGCCTACGCTCGAAACTCGAGTCACTGGAACATAATGTCAATAGTGTCTTCCGACGTGAAAATTATGGTAGATGTATCGAATCAGACTATAATACTTATTTGAGAATAGGAAATGAAAATACTTGACTTTTCTCAAATAGGGAATGTGCGGTATAAACTGTGGCGTGTGGGAATAATAATTCAATAGATATCAACTTATGTAACACGGGTAAAATTAACCCGTAAAGGGAAGGGATGCGAGGCCTATTCGATTTCTTCAAGAATTTAATATCTTCAAAAGTGTTAGCATAATAATACTTCCTAGTAGTTGTATTACTATGTGTATTTTGACTTATTATTGTTATAGACAAAGAGTATAAGCTAAGCTCCTTACGTAAAGAGTACAAGCAGATATATGAATGGTAGAATAAATTTTAATTGTAGTAAAGTACCAATAATAGAAATACCTACCGAAAATAACATGCACAAAGATAACAATGAACAAATTATCTGATTAACACCAGAGACAGATGTAACGCAACCACCTTGCGTATATCCTAGAATACTAGCTTTACTCAATTTGTAGTATTTAAGAAGTGCGATAAGATTAAGTAATAAACATTTTTGTACTAACATTATTAATAAGCGCAAAATATATATGGTTTATAACATATAGAGATAGGTATAGTATAGATAATATTGTAAGAGCAAGAAAAGGGGGAAAATAAAGATGTCGATCACCGGAAGACCTCCTGATTGCTCAAGTTTAGCTAGTTATCAAGATGTTAATTTTATAATACGATTATTTTCACAAAAAAAAAAGAAAATTTGATATTCTTTAAACATCTTTTTCCAACAAATTTTGCATACTTGAATATATTACTTTTGTTGTGTCAGACTACAGGAGTAGTCTTGGTAAAAAAAGGGGGACGGAAATGTAGTGATATGGCTAAGTTAATCATTTTATATCCCTCGTATATTAGAAACTTTATAAGCAGTATAAGCATTATTATAAGAAAACTATTTAGCTATTCCGTTTAAATGCTAAAGTTCAAAGGTTAAGTATATAAACTGAAATATTTCATATAAAACCAGCTAGTTCCTTAGATTTAAGAATTGTTCTATAATTATAATCTTTGCTACGAAGCCCAATAAAAAGGGTCATTATTAGTCTCAGTGGCGTGTTTCACTTACACACCTGACTTCGATAGCCCCTGTCTCTCGTCAAGGAAAAAGATCTTTGGTGGCAGTTGTTAGCCCACTCCTGCTCAAAACTTGCAGGTTGGTTAATAACAAGGGAAAAGATCTTTAGTGCCAGTAGTTGATCAACTCATTTCGTCTTAACAATATAAATAGACAATAATTAACAATTAAGTCTATAACAATAATTACGTACTAACCATATACGAAATAAGAAGCAACACTCAATATGAGAATCAGATACATCTGACAACCACGCGCAGCAGAATGACAACGCGAAACCACAACTGTCAAACATACGTCAGAAAGAAATTACATTCAATTCGAAAATGAGTCTACGATCGAAACTCGAGTCACTGGAACATAGTGTCTCCCGACATGAAAATTATTGGTAAATAATATTAGTATAAATAGAGCATAAAAGTAGAATAAGAGTAAGCGGAACGAAAATAAGTAGAGGCTAGGGTGGATACTCCAGCAGAACATTTCAGCGCGACGCAGCGACGGACATAGTATTAGGAGCATATCCGGGACTTGGAGCCTGGGCACTACACTAGTAAGAAACTGAAATAGTTTACTTATTTTGAGAAACACTGCAGCGTTATCATTAGTCCTGGCTATAGATAGACTGTAATCTGTTGTTTTAATAATTCATATTAAAAGAAAATTATTATCTTTATACTGAAAGTAACAATGTCAGAAAAGAAAAATATATTGTTTATATATTTTTCACTCAGGTTAAGTACTAACCAAATATTAAAAAAATAGATAATATATGGTTTGTGATAAGTGGTAGTAATGTGTAGATTTTAGGTGTCTGAAGTGTCTAGAGTCAACAAAACCACACGTAAGTTAATATTTTTTTGT
The DNA here is from genome assembly GCA_009867245.2 of Adranes taylori. Classification (NCBI taxonomy): domain Eukaryota; kingdom Metazoa; phylum Arthropoda; class Insecta; order Coleoptera; family Staphylinidae; genus Adranes; species Adranes taylori. The sequence continues at coordinate 13,120 of WYDF02301995.1, forward strand.
TTGTGGATGCTGTCGAGTATATATTATATACAAAATGGATGAGAATCATGCCCTAAAGCTTTACCTACAATGAACCACTGTATTACGCACCAACGACTTTGGCATATCATACGATGGTAAGACAGCATTGCCAAATGAAAATATATGTGTCTTAAGATATATAAATACCGTTTTGTCAGTCTTGAATTGTAGAATTATTGAAGGAATCAAGGTATTTTTCTGTTTCACGTGTGATAAAGATGCGCCTTATTTTGAAGAAGTTTATTGTTCACTATTTTTTGTACAAGCTTCAGGCATACAATTATTTTTGTTTAAATTTTATGCACAATTATTTTGGTCAATTTTTGTCAGGACGATACATCAAGGAATTCTAACAATTGTAACATTAATAAGTGAGAATCCTCGGTTATTAGAATCGTCTGTTAAAAAAGACCGACTCGTGCCCGTTTTAAACGAACGAATTTTTTTTAAGGAATTGTATCCAGTACTGAAGGGAGTACATTCAAACTTACTGTTTAATATCACACCCTTGGATGCTCAATATATTAATACTGTAAACTGAGTTATTTCTAAACATTCTGGTATACTAAAATAATTCTTGCACAGCATTTATCTATTGACAACTACTTGCAATAAAAATATCAAATACCATGTGTTGTATGACTGGAACTTATATTTATAAATTTGTACCAAGCTGTCACAATGTTGTGCGACTTCAAATCAAATTCGTCGTTTCTTTACAAAAATTCAAGATAGAAATTTACCATCAACACTCAAAAAGGAAATATTTATCTAGAGATCGTTACTACCAACGGTAGTGTGGTATGTTCCATGGACATAGCTATAAAATTTTAATTGGAGGTTTACGGGAACAAAGATCTAGAGTTTTTAAAGAATGAGATTTAAGCTTGTTCTGTTTGATATAAAACGCTGAATTTCATCTCCAGGATCGATAATTATGTTTCGGTGTATGAGAAGAGCTAACCCCGTGATGCGCTTCAGTCCTGTTCTGCTTCGGACGTAGCTTCTAAGTCGCCTCAATTTTGCAAATGTCCATTCGAGAGTCGCTGTTGAAACAGGCAGGATTTCAGAAATTTGCGGCATTGTCAGTACATTAGGGTAGAAGTCCGCATCACATGTACCAATGTACCAGAGCGCATACTCCTAATAGAATGTCAAATAGATCATCAAAACTATAGATCCTAATAGATCATCAAAACTCAAATATAAGGCTCCTAGTTTTTTTAAATTTGTTCGATAGCTTTACTGTCCATTTTGGTTCGACCCGGAGTCAGGAGCTGAATTTCAGCTATGACATCTTCGTAAGTCTGGAAGCGCACTTTCAGATCCGTGTTCAAATAATCTAAGAACGGAAAGAAAAGGAATAATTATTTCGCCAGAGCTAATTTTCTGAACTTCTTGAAAACTTTGCGTGAATCGTTGTTTGTTTCTTGAAGATCTTAATGTAGACATCAGTGTCGCACGTAGCTGCAAGATTTAGCTAAAAAAGAAGAAGAGATAATAGCTCATAAAGTAGAGCCTCAAAACTAACATCATTGTCTTCGGATTCCAATAATCCTATATAACCCTATCCCTGATGGCCCCTTATTGAAATATCCTGTCCTCCACGTAACATAACAGTATGATAGCTTTCAATCTTTTTTGTTTTCGCGGCTCAAGCCTTGTGCGATTCAAGCCTTGTGCGATTCTACCTGTCTAGAGCTTTCCTGTCATGTAATTAATGATAATGCATATTTTTCCAGTTTGTAAATGGTTTTGTAACCAAAAAGTGTAGTTCTTCTTTCCTACGATCCACTTCTTTGGTTCCAAATAGAATGCACACTTTCCACAAATTTTGTATACTGGAAACGGAAACCGAAAATCTTGGCATCATGGTAAAACACTAATTGCAAAACCAAAACTGATATTTGAAGTTTCCTCACCCTTAGCAGTCTCGTTATGGACCAGACGGAGGATATAAGAAATAATCTAGTTGTATCTGCTGGTTTATTAAAAGAACTTGCTTTAGAAGATGGTGAAGCGTATAGGAACCACATAAGAATGTCTGTCAATAATTTGTGAATATTTGCTCAGTTGTGTTAAAAAATTATTTTATGTTATAGCAGCTTCTGAATAAAATACAAATTTATTTACGTCTGATGGACTATATGTTTATGATCTTTCAAGGTGGGCTGATTTATCGAATCCGTCCAATTTTAATTATTATGCTATGTAAGTATACATAGGTGAATAGGTGAATACTTATATATAAACGTCGAGCTTTGTCCATCGGTCTGTCTGTGTGTGTGTCTGGAACGCTTTTGATACTTATTATATCAAGCATTTATGTGCGAGTGAGATAGTTAGTACTTATGTAGTACGTACGAATGCTGCATTAAAAGAAA
>WYDF02302015.1:0-15523 GCA_009867245.2 Adranes taylori
GTGTGTATGTGTGTGTGTGTGTATGTATATAATTTTATGCGTTGTCGCGATATATTAAAAGAGAGAGCGAGAAAGCGAAAAAATTCTGTTTTGTTTCGTTCGACGAGAGAAGAAAACGTGTGGATTCCCACAAGGATTTGATTACGATATCGCAGAAAAATGGAAGGTCTTTGTTAAAGAACACTAAGAAGGACGCTAACACGGTTTGTAGCAAGACTATGGAGAATAACATGTAAACAGTTTTTCGTAAATCTAAAAAAAAAAGGAAGCTTTGATAGCTGATTACTAATATGTGCCAAATTTTTGATTAGCTCAATTTCAGGTATTCGAGTGTAGCACAGGTTTAAGCAATTATCATGAAACTAAATGCTGATATGATTAAAGAAACTAATAAAGTACTATTTAAAGAAAACCAATATGAGCTTCATCAAATGTGCTCATTTAATGAAGAAAAATTAATCAATGCTTTAAATTAATCAAACTCAGCTGCAAACAAGTCGTACTTCCTACACATGAAGCATGGAATCTTTAAAAAAAATATTTACTTTTATAGAAAGTAATGTCAATTTTTTGAGCACAGACATTTTTTCAATATAATTGCTAAGGGTGTGGGTTATTAATGAATGTGCAGACTCCACATTCAAAGCATAATCGAAATAGTGTTAGGGCTCGGCTATGAGTGTCTCCTGTTAGTGATGTGTCCTTCATCAAAAAACGTTATTTTATCGCGATATATGTTTGGAACGCGATGTCATTTGAAAAGAACTTGTAGCCATTGGAACATATAATACAACGAGTCAACGAAATATTTTTATAAATTTGTTTTTTCCGCCATTCCTTTTTCGATAGTTCATTATAAACTAACTTAATAAGAAACAGAAAAAGGTTTCTACTTCGAACACACTAGCATAGATCTGTGCTTCATTAAAGAAAGAAGAAAATATTTAATAAATTGATTGAGTCAGGCGTTTCTTTGTGGTTATCCATGATGAGAGCAATTGGAAGTGTTTTGAGATGTGTGTTGATGAGATCAATTGGAAATGGTAGTAACAAAGTAAAAACACTTCCACTTGACCTCAGAAAATATTTAATTAAGAACAAAACAGGCAGACCTATTTTTCCATAGAGCATTATTCAAATTAGCCAATACACTTATCCGTTTATACATACATAATATACTATGCAAACCATTGGCCCGCCGAGAAGAACAGCATCTAAAAATATGCAGTCAGTCGCAAGGTTCATTGTTAACTATGCCTCTAGCTAGTTGCAGTTAAAAATATATATGAAATATTTTGCTTGTTGTTCAGAAAAGCTTATCGCATCAAATGCAAAGCAATGGTGATTTCATATCATTTTCTGCGTTCTGCGTTGTTCAGATGATCGTTGATGAATGTAAATCTTTTGGATTTATACAGAGTCAACTTATAAGTTGTATTTGGGCAAATCGTCATTTCAACAAGCAATTTATTTGCAATTCTTCTAGTTAATTTTTTAAAGTTTAGTCTCTTTCATAAATTTGAAAATTAGTTGAACTTTAAAATGAATAGTGAACATTTGGAAATGATGTTATATAAACAATATTTATTAGTGACGTATAGATTTTAAAGTAAATAAAATTAGAAAAACATTAATTTATTACTTAAAATATAAAATATTATTTTTAATTAAATTAAAAATATTTAATAAATAGTTTAATACAAAAACTCAGACAGTATTCCCAAAAATAGATTATTAAAATATATATAAATATAAACTACATAAACATTATAATAGAAATTCATAGGTCTGTTTCTAAATAGTTACGATTTACTGAATTTCTTTTAAGAAATTTTAATTGTGAATTTATTTTTCTGAAACATATTTATTAAAAATTGCAACAAATTGATAATCTTCACTAATATCATACAATTTATTACAAACTGACAGTGTTTAAAACATGACTTGCAAGAAACATGGCATCACAAATGATGATTTCCTAATATTTGTTTGGTTAATATTAAAAAGCCTAATCTGAATTAAAAATAACAACGGTGCGAGGCACACAATACCATATAATAAATTGATTTTAAGTTCTTTTTGCTTGGCACTATAAGGAATAGATTTACTGAGTTCTAAACAGTACAAGAACAGTATTTTATCGCGATATCTTCACGAAATGACACGCCCCATCGTGTTACAAGCCTGGACCCAGAATTCACATTAGTAGGTGTATTTAAATTCTATTAATTAATTTGTTCAAAGTAAAACAGTGGAAATATTATATTAATATTTATATTTTTTGATATATTTAATTTCCTCAATTTTCAGTAGATAAAATATCAAGTTATAAATTAATATTTAAAAGAAATCATTGCATTGGCGAATTTATGCATATTAGTATTAAGATATATTTTTCATAAAAAATTAATATCAACGAACTAAGCATGCATGACGATTATAAGGTCAAGTTCCGCTATCAGCATTCAGAAGGTAATAACATTTTATGTATGTAGTTTTTTGCGCGCTAAAGCGAGTTGCGCTAAACACTATTCACGTATTTTTGTATATATCACGTTATCTAATTTTTGTTAAAAAAGATTAATGCTTGTTTCAATAAACAGAGATTATTTGTTTAGATTTACTAGTGTGCGTTTTAACTAACCCTACGTCTATCTAGCAGTGCTCCAAGTAGCTTGACTACCCTTTAATTACTAGCCTCAAAAGTGTAAAATAACTACCCTTTTGTTCATAATTAATTAAACCCTTATTGGCATCGAAATAAACAACATTATACACAAAAGACAAAATTAAACATATTTCGTCTAAATACTTAACAAAATTTAATTCAAATTTTATAACCCACAAATATGATTAGTAACTAAATTATGTTCTTCCTTGTGCCCCCAATTTGCAACCCCAAAATTTAAAAAAATTACGTTTCTTCATTCAACCCCTATTTTCCTTCTTTCCCTTACTTCTAACTTTCCCTCTTTCTAAGCTTTCCCATAATCTTATTCACTGCTTCTGTATTCTTCATCTTATGACTCATACACCTTCAATTCCCACCCTCCAATCTTTGTTCATCCATCCATTCCATTCCTTCACATGCATTCGCCCAGTGCCCCCATATTTCATTCTTAAGTCCATACACTCTATACCTTCTATACTCCTCATCAAACCAACAATTATTGCCTCACTACCATACCTGAATCTAGCTATCATTGACATTTCCAATCTAAAGTTCTATTATATTTGAAAAGATAATAGAACATATATCCACAGGATGCAACTGCATTCCAATCTAGAGTCCTCGTTTAAACTGGCATTCATGGCTAGTCTACAAAGAGAGATTTTGGGAGCTTGCATAGATTATTCACAAATAGGTTGGCATAAAGTTTAGTAGTACGCGATTCAAATCGTTCTATTTAAAAAAGTTCTATTTAAATGATATACAATAGAATCAGTGAAATATGGCAGCGTCGTATGACACTCGCATGTACGATTTTTATTTACTTACTTAATTATTAATATTATGCGCATTATGATCGAAAGAATTAAATTATTTTAAATAACTTTAGTTAACTTTAACTAACATACGTCAATTATGTTATCTAAATATGTTGAATCTTTATTTTTGCTATTTATCATACTTTGTAAAATTAAAATGATTTCTTTTATTTCACCCCCGATATGTTTTAAGACTTTTTAACAAATTTAAGTATCTCCCGTACATCTGAATAAATAAACCCTATATCTCGACCCTTAAAACATGGGTCGTGACAATTTGGTGGAGGCGCCTGGTAGTTTACCGCCATGAATGAATCTGAGAAACGTCTTATATCAAATAATAAAGCATGGTTAATTCCCTAAATCCTAAGAACGCTGAGGGCTACTAGATTTGTTACGTTTATTTCACAGAAATTCAATCAAATATATACACACGTAGACATCCATTAATTAATTCGAAATGAACTATGTAAATAAGTATTTTTTCTTATTAATTTTGGGCCTCAAATAGATGATACTGTAACTGGAAAACAGAAGCACCAAAGTAGAGAGGAAAGGAAATAAAAAACAAAATACCGTGTTGTCAAAAGCCTGGGGCTTTGTGTTATAAGCCTTTTATTATAAAAGACTTCACAACATCCCTTTTCATTTCGCTTTTGTTGACACGCTTCTCGACGCATATAATTTTTTTCCTTGCTTCATCATCACGAAACCCATCCCGGACACAAAACTGAAACATAATTTTCGCGCAAAATACTAAGGTAAATATCTTTTAGTTTGTGTCATTACAGGCGAATATCTTGTAAGACTTTCATTTCTTTTTATCTGAAATATTAACTTCAAGAAGCAAAATAAAAATGTGATAGCAGGATATTATGTGTGACGCAAGCAAGTAGTGTGCCAGATATATTTTTTCGTAAGGAATTTATATTGGCGCGTTGTTATTTTTTTTTACGAGACGCGGCAGTGGTAGGTCCCTATTAGATATAAAATTCAAGGAGCCTTGAAACTAAATCACCTGTCTCTCTAAGGGATCGGGAAATATTCTATAACGTTAATTGGGATGCAGGTATTGGGACGCTTCGAACCCTGACCTCTCGATTGCCGGTCGATTGTGGAATAGAAATTAATTTAAAAAAACATCCAAGAGGCTTCACCTACCCGATGACGAATGAATCGATCGACGGTAGCAAATAGGCGTCCAAAACAAATCCTGATATATAAGTTGCCTAACTTAGTTGATCCGGATAATAAATATATATTAAAATTATTTGTATATTCGAATATATGCCCGTTAGCTCATTTGGACGAGCAATCGACCGGAAATCGAGAGGTCTCCCGAACGGGCTAAAGATTTTTTCGAGACGCAAGTAACAAATATTAATTTCGTGATTCACTCTACTAAATCTTTATGTTTGAAAGCGTTCGTTTTGCGTATAAAGTATCTAACAATATATCAAAGTTTCTGCTAAATATCTCTTTACTGTATCATTAATAAATGTGTTTTAAGTGTAGCGACGCCTCTATACTACTAAAGGATCATATGTTACAAACAAAACAATATCCGGCCACTATTGACAAGATTAAATTGATTTATCAAATAGAAAAGTTTGTCGCATATTGCATCTTATGTTTCGTAACATATTGAGCGAATCTCCTTGTAATAGCTTTGTACGCATTTGTATTCACCATTTGTTGCTTTTACATTTTTCTAGAAACGATTTACATGGATAAACAGTACTACCACTACCAAATTAGTTCATGTAAGTGTCCTTGAAAATATGTATATGGATCAAATGTTCACAAGGTTCCAAGAAAATATTTACGTGTATGGAAATATTTCTATAAATATCCTTGTAAATATTTAACATGTTCAGACTTAATATTTTAAATGTATTAAATCTTTACATTTATAAATCTTTACATCATGGATTATATTTACAGTTAAATATTTACATGGAGGTATTATGGATGGAATATTTACATGGAATATTCCATGGAATATCTATGCATATTCCATATAAATATCCATGGAATATTACGTGAATGTATCCATGGAATATTGCATGAATATATACATGGAATATTCCATCTAAATATTCTACAAATAATTATATGGAATATTTACATAGATGAAATATTTACGTGGAATGTTTACACGAACATGGATGGAATATTTTTGTTTAGATGGATGGATTATGGATTATATTTACTGTTAAATGTTTACAAGGATTTAATATCTATGTAAATATTTAAAATGTATTGATTTTATCCATACATGTATAAGGATTATATTTTCAGTTAACTATTTACATGGATATTAAATCCGTGTAAATATAATCCATATAAATCCATCCATATAAATATAAATATACCATTATGTCCATGTAAATATTCCAGTAAATATTCCATGTAAATACTCCTGGAATATTTATATGAATTTTATCCATACATGTTATAAATGTATGGATAAAATGTATTTATAGTAGAAAATTAGTTTATACCCGAGAGTTTTCAATTGTATAAGAACTCATTGTAAAAAAATCTTAATTCCAACTAGAGCGTGGTACATTCTGACCTTGAAAGCCATAAGTATTCCTAACATCTATAAAAGGTGACGCCAATTACACCTTAGAGAGTCATGGTAAGTTATTATTTCAATATTAAACGTACGTACTTTATATTAATTCATTCTTCTTTTAAGGATGGAGGGAAATAGAACTTGGATTGGCTGCGCACTATTTGAAAATAACCGACGTTGGGAAATATCTTCAATATATTACATATTTGGACTGCCAGGTGAATGTTTCGTCATACATTTTGAAAGACAAATTCCTGGAAATCCATAAACAAGTGTAATTGCTGTGTTCATGTTTCATTGTGTTTTCAGCTACATAATTGAGATTGCGAAGTTTTTGATACGTTTTGAAAATGTAAAAACTTTCTCTCTTTCTCTCTCTTTCTCTCTCTCTCTTTCTCTTTCTGTTTGCTCTCTTAGGTTTGGCGCGAAAGATTTTTTTTATTTTCAACGAATTTAATTTATTTTCTATTTATATTATATTTGAAATAAATTGCTAAATTAATTTATTAAATTAATATTACTAAATTATTATTTCATGTTCAATTGATTAACCGATAATAACCATTAATTATTTTTAGATCAAATCTATCAGTTTTTAGATATTGCTCATAGAACTTTATAACTGAGGTTCAATTTTCGCCACAAAATTCTTCCTAAGCGAAAATTTGTTTTTCTATATTAGTTACAAATCCGTATTCATTTTGAAGGACTATATACAATTTTCTAAATAACTTTTCTTCTACCAGCAACAGCCAGTATTCCTCCTCGTTTCTGAGACATAAAGTAGTTTTGCGCTTGTGATATAGGGAAACAAAATAGAAAGATTGAAATGAACAGGGACGAGGAGATAAGATACATTTGGTGACATCGTACGTACAACATATGTCTCGAACAGAGGTCACGTCCTGTAATCAAAGATTGCTTGCGTTGTGTCCTGACGTTGTAACAGAGAAAACAAGCAAGTTTTCTGTTTGCTAACCTTGCCTCGGTTCGCTGGAATAGATCGTTGCAAGGAACTAAACGATTGAAACATGCGGTGGTGTTTCCAAAACATATATATGAAATGTCGAGTGTTTCTGTGCTTTCTGAGATTAGTTTTTGGAAGAGATGAGGATGTATTATTTTCTAACCGAAAGTTCTTTTTTCTCGCTTAATTTTCTATTTATTTTATGATTTAATGCTCTTTTAATGTCATTTACATATGTGCGCAATTACTTTCACGCTCTGATGTATTCAATAAATTCAAATGCATGGAGGTGTAACTTATTTAAACGATAACAGCTTCATATTTTAATATGCTCCGTTCGAAGTGTTGAAAGAACAATTTTTGGCAGTAACTTCATCAAATTTTGATTGGAGTGTCCTCATTTGTGCGTAAGAGGCTTAAATTTCCTGGACAGGTATCTTTCTTTAAGGAACTGATTACTTGAAAAACATCAGAATGTAGTCTTTTCAACTTTTAATAAAACAATAGACTTTACTGCAATTTTATTTATCTATATGTGCAGGACATCAAGTTCTACACCGTTCAACTAATCGCCATGAAAATTTATATACATAGGTATTAGAGTACGAAAAATATTTTTATGCTATCCACTTGGTTGTAACTTACCACTAGATGACGCTGCATTACGCGGCTGCAGGTAGCGGCAATGGCAGAGCTAGCCGCGGCAATGGCAGAGCTAGCCGCGGCAATCAGGGCCGCGGCAAGTAGACATGTGGCTGATCGCGGAAATCCGCAGCAATTAGGTCATATTACTGGGCGCGGCAATTAGACATATCGCTGGTTGCGGAAAATCCGGATGACATCTGCAGATGACGCTTCATATGACGCTGCAGAAGACGCTGCATATGACGCTGCATATGACGCTGCAGAAGACGCTGCATATGACGCTGCATATGACGTTCCAGATGACGCTGCATATGATGCTGCATATGACACTGCATATGACCCTGCAGATAGAGCATGTCGCTGGCCGCTGGAAAACCGCAAGAATTACACCGTTCTCGCTGGTGCCTGCAGAACCGCGACAATTATATCGTGTCGCTGGGCGCTGTAAAGCCGCGATAATTACACCGTGTCGCTGGCTGCCGCAAAGCCGCGGCAATTGTGCCATGTCGTTGGTCGCAGCATTTTCCGCTGGCCTACAGCATTGCCGCTGGCCGCGGCAAACAATTATACAATTATGAGGTAAACAATTATGGGGACCAGGTGGGGGTAAAATAACGTTTGCCGGGTCCGCTAGTAATTTATAGATTAAGACTATCTGTGTACATCAGATTTTCTTTTATTCAACCCTTCATTTTTTGTTAATGTTAATATTTAATATTTCTAAATATTTAACACAGTAAATGAGTCATTTTTGAGATCAGTTTATGGCTTCATCGTTGTGCAATATTTGGAAATTCTTTTTTCCACGAACTCTCGAGGAATTCCCGCAAACTGAAATATTATAAACATCAACAAAAAATTATTAAACCGCTGGCTATATAACATCTCTTTAGGACATAACTTCTTTAGCAAATTTTCGTACGTCTTGGAAAAAGGGCAACGCAAGTTTTCGCCGAACAACTTATAAATCAAAACTCTAAGATGACAGTGCTTAGAAGTTAGTCGATGGTGCCATCTGCCAGTTTAATGCTCTCGCAAATGTTTGTTGTTTCTTCTTTTTGTTTTGTAGGGTTTGATAAAAGGGTGATAAGTTCAAATACACTGTGGATTGTAAGTTATGGAACAACCTCTTGGTTGTTACATCTACCTTATTTTAAAGTGATTTTGTAACATTCTTTGTGGAGAAAATCTATTATTTAATAATATGTTCTTAATTTTATTGCTCGTCTTACGAGCAATGGGATCATGTAATAGGTGTCATATTTTATTGAGCTCGTGGGTAACTGGACAAATTAGTAGTCTCGCTTCCTTCTGTGTTTGTACGGGGTGAGGAGCGGTCCCCATACCGTAAAAAGGGATTTACATGATGGATTTCCTCAAGAGATGAAGAAAGTCTTTGAACCAGATCTGTCCTCTGCCACTATCAGCTTTCTTTATGTATATGTTATTGTTTTATGGACAATACCTACTTTATACTTTTATTTAATAAATTCTGACAACAAACTTTGCATTGGTGACGCTGTTCCTCCATGCATCTGTTCGCAAAGCTGAAAAGACAACACTTGTAACTGTTACGTCTATTACTACTTACATCATTATATTGATGCATCAATAATGATGACTAAATTTTTGTTGTCAATTTTACTAATTTTCAGTGTTTAGGAATGTGTTTTAAAATCCTTTACTGCCCATGTAAAATCTTAGATCTTTCGTTGTTCCATTAAACTGTTGCAACTATCGTCCTTAATCACAATTTTAAAAGCCAGTGGTTAATCGGACAATATATTTTCATTCCCCATATTAGTCAGTTTGAAACTGTTATAATTGTTTGATTTTTTATTGTTTGGAAGAAAGAGGATCTGTAATCTTTCATCCTCCCACTCACGTAGAGTATGAATAAAATACATCTCTTTGTGAAACACATGAAATGCCTTTGAAGTATTTCTTGAAAATCAGGGCGATAATAAAAGGCCTTTTTCATAGATGAGTGCTCTCTATGTTTGCCCAGTCCATGCGTTTCATTGAAAAAATATTTTTCTCAGACCGTACCTACCAAAAGATAACATATATTTGAGTACTCAAACGTTATGTGGAGAACGTTGAAATAGATCATGGGAACCAAAATTAATAATATTGTAAAAGACATTCAGTTTTTTTTTGATAATATAGAAACCAGTGATGATCAAGAAAAAGCTGACCTATTTCATTTGTATTTCAAAAATAGCATAGAAAATCTAGGAAACGGTTCTTGAAGCAAAATGTGCACATCCAATATAAATTAACAGATGAAAACAGAATTTGGACATGCCTTTTTTCACATAGAAAACGTTTATCAATCCATCCCTATTGGCCACGCAATCCACATGAGTGAAATGTATGAAAATATGATTCGACTTCTGGACAGAATTAATTAGAAAATGTAGGAATGGCATATCAGCCCAGACCTCAAAGTTGTAGCAATTCTACTCGGTTTACAACTTGTGAGTGGACAAACCATGAAGAAATTCACACTACATTGTTAAAGACTAGCAAGTCAGGGCTAGTGGAACCTGATAAAATATTTCCACCGCCATTATACATAAAATTAGGTTTGATGAAAAATTTTATCAAAGCAATGGATATAGATGACGGACGGTGGATTCCGATACCATAAAAGAAATTTCCCAATATTTCAGATGCTAAACTTAAAGAGGGAATTTTTGTAGGTCCCAAAATTAAACTTCTACAAGAAGATAAAATGTTTGAAAAAACCTTACGTGTTTTGTAGCGTGTTGTTTGGAATGCTTTTAAAAGTGAGACCCAAAATTTTCTAGGAAACACCTGAAAATTATATAGCACTTGTTAATGAATTTCTTAGAAATTCCATAAATGTAGCATATGCCTGAAAATATAGTTTTTGCACTCGCACCTAGATTTCTTTCCCTCGAACCTCGACGACTTCAATGTTTAACGTGCCAAAAGGTTTAATCAACACATTTCCATAATTGAAAAACGTTATCAGGGCTAGTTGATCAGTGTAATGCTTGCTGATTATTGTTGGACATTGATATCAGAAAGTGCCCAAGAACAATATTGTGCCGTTAATTTAAGGCGGAGGGTTATTCTCTCCGACGTGATATTGGTGAAAGGGGACTTTTAAATGGGTTAGCGTAGTAATCCCCTGCGTTGGACCAGCCGTTTATATTTAATTGTGCCTTTCGTGGCTGAGTAATTACTGGTAAAGTCAATCCTTAACGATAGTCATAAAACTTAATAATTCAGGCAGCATAAATGAAGCAGTTATAAAACTTAATTAAATTGTATTGGTCGTTAAAAATGCTTACATGCAATCCAGTGACATGATCATTCATTCCCATATGTAAAAAAAATAATTAACACTTTGCAATTAATAAAATAAATCAACACTTGAATAAAACTGACTCTGATTTGTTCCGTTACATCAAAGAAATGTTAAACTAGGTACTTACAGATTTTACCGTCGTACACAAACTATTTATTTATTATTTTAGAGTAACGTACCATTATCTAAATTATTTATTTGTATTTCTTTTGGCTTCACCTTGATCAACAAGCTTTTTACTAATTACACTCGACTTTCCTTTATTCATCAAAATTATACTCAAGTTAATTTATCTGAATTATTACCAAAAATATGAATGCTAAGTACCGCGCTACATTGGACGTATGCATAATAAAATACTTAATAAATTTATGATAACACTTTAATTAGAGATGACTTTATTTTTTTATTTAATTATTAATCTATATTATTTTATTCCGGATTATTAGTTTACTACTTAGTTCGACATTATAACGTTTGACAGACGCCTAAAATTACTATCACTCTTCCAGAACTGGACATCATTTTTATAGATAGTTTTTTGTCATTATTAATTTGTATCTCAATAGCGCATTCTAGAATATTTTCTATAACATCTCTGTGGCATCAGTCAATGGACTTTGTTCCCATCCATAGCTTCTATATGCAATTGATTTGTTTAAGATGTAATTAATTAGCATAGGGAATAATCAATAACTAATATTTATCTTCGTACTTTGAACATAAAATTGATCTATAGTAAGTTACCCGATGACTGTCCCCTTATCTAAAATGTTATTTACAACGCTAAACCTTTTATGGTGTCGAATTATTTTAACCTCATTTGTGAGTACTAAATGCCCAATCCTTTTACATCAACCTAAACAGGAACGTGGACAAATCTCCACGTTACAATATAAAGAAAAACATTTTAAACAGGATGATAGCATACAGCTCCATGTAATGTCCATACTTAATTAGAATTATTTCATTTACGTTTCAATATTTTTTTATTCTAAATTCTGACGTGCCAGAATAAATTTGTTTTTATAACTGTTATTAGAACTGTAAAACAAATGAAAATTGTACATAGTTGCTAAATAAAAATAACAAAAACGAAATTTTGTTGTCTAGTGTAATTTGCAACTTAAAAGAAACATAAGTACACGATGGAAGTTAAATAGTTACATTGTATACAAGAATGTTACGTTACGTGTAAATTACGCCAACTTAGGCTAAAATGAATAAACTACATGAATTAATTGATCAACGAACTATAAGAAAAAACTTACAATAAATATAATAAATATTTAGAATTTATTATATACACCCCTGAACTTCGAACCGTACTGTCAAGTCTATTTTACAATTTTGTTTTAAGCCACTCAACGGCAAATATAAATATTATTATACCATTCCCAGGAATCGATCTACATTTCGAACGACCTCCAAAACTATTTCTTTCTTTTTGTAATCATTGCTTTTGTGTAGATAATTCAAGTGTTATGTAATTCTAATATTAATATTGCTTCTAACATGTAAACATCTTAACAAATTAAAAAAAAAGAAACTAAAAATATTTAAAGTGTATAAATATGATTACATACAAAGTGAGAAACTAAATACTTTTCGGTGTACGTTGCAAAAAAAAGTGCTTTACGTTTAAAAAACATTATATCATTATCCTTCTTTAGTGGGATCACGTACTCGTATTTTATGAAGTGCGTACATATTATTATAAAATAAAAAGCAGCTGTAAACTTACCCCGCGCGGAATACTAATTAAACCTTTCTATATACAGGTGTTGAATTTACGTTGTCATTATATATTGTAACTCACCTGAAAAGAAGGAAAATAGCATAATTAATTTAATATAATTTATATTATCATATGAAATTTAAATAATAATAATAATAATTAACTCTACAGTTTACAGAGTTACATTTACAAAAAATATAAACTTAGTACAAAGACAATAGTAAATACAAAATTGACAATAGTAAATACAATCCACATGTAGCAGATTAATCCACAAAAAAATTGATAGATCTTGAACGAATAATAAAAACTTTGAATGAATATATTTTTTAACATTCAAAGTGTTAAAAAATATATTCAAGTTATCAAAAATAGCATTAAACGCCCAACACATGGTATATAAAGGAGACTTAAGACCAACATTAGAATTAACAGGACGCAAGTAAAAAGTAGAATCAGTTCTAGAATTAGGACGCGGAACTCTTATATGACGTAGTTAACTTTTTTATGCATGATTATGGCAGCTCTTAATCTACTAAGCTGTTAAAGTACATTATGATCAAAGTTGCGAGGAAGATACAATATTTTTTCTAATATAAATATTTCAACAACGTCCTCTGTATACACTACAATTGCTTTTTTAAATATCATAGATGTTCCAAAAATACTAACATATTCCAGGCAACTTCTAATAAGAAAGAAGAATAAAAGCTGAAGGAAAGTAATATCAAATGATTTACAATTACGAATTTAAACTCTGACTTTCTATATACCGCCAATATGACATTATTTACATTAAAAGACAGCCTTTCATCAAACATCCATCAAAGATCCATAGCCATAATTGAAGATTATTCTAGTACTTCTCCGATTAAACGACATAACTCTGCATTTAATACGATTCATCCTCATCTTATTTATTAAGTTTACTCCATTCAAGGTGCTCTTGTAACGCCACACAATCCTCAGGATTTCTAATTTCCCTATATATTTTCTATTCATTCTTTTAGTTTAGAGCATCCAACAAAACCTTAATAAACAAGATGAAGAGTTAAGCCTCTAAATTAGAACCATGAGGTACCCCTAACAAAGCTGCAAATTCATTCTTTTATTGGATTAACATATCCTATATAGATTAATTTAATTAATTAACGGATGCAATAAGTAATCCTCTAATATAATATAAATTGAGTAATCAAATTTCATTCAATTTTTCACAATTAATTGAACAAATGAACAAATCAATTTATTAATATAAATATAAATTTATAAGTAAAATTTTATCCGTAAAAGAAATAATCCTAAAATAATGCCGCTTGATACGAAAGCATAATACACAGACATTATTCGTATGCCGATTCGCATAGAAAATATAATCAAACACACCGCCAATATACGCGGGAAATATACAAAGCATACCGCAAATGTAGTCTTATGCAGCCTGCTATACAAAAATACCGACAACCGTCGGAAGCCTTTATCCTAGTTATGCATCTACACCGATAGCATATTTCCGCATTTCGATAGTTTTTGCAAAAGCTATTATAATTTTTAACAGGAAAGCTTTATGACTTAACGTTTTCTTTTTCGCCCACACATTTTTCAATAAGCCGTTATGCTTCTCACCCCTTGTGTATACGATCGATTAGCGGTCTTATTTGTCACTGGTTATTTCTATATTTAAAGGGGCTAGCGCTAACAACTATTCGTTTGATCTTTACTCTATAGGAGGAGTAACTTATGCTTCCAAAGATTTTGGTCGCGTAAAGCTATTACCACCACCACTTATGTCCTTAGTAGATTTTTGTCAGCAAGATAATGCAATTTTGATCCTTAGAAACCTCAATGGACCAAAGAAATTTATCCATTGCGCGAAATTCCAAACTTCCTAAAATTTTCACGCCTAAATTTTCTCAGAAGTTACGCCTATCTCGCCGCCGCCTGCACCAATTACAACCAGATCCAGAAACACGCCAGAGGAGTCTTCTGCCAGCTAATTTCGTATAAAAGGGCTCAATCTAGCGTTCATTTTGGGTCTTGTGATAGTTACGTTCGAGCGAGCAAAGTAGCACATTTTGGCTAACATAATTCTCTTTGAACGATCAAACCTATTTTTTTTAGCAGCGAGCATAGTCGCAGTGTGGAATCTGAATTGCATCAAAGTAGGCGACAGTAGCAGTTGGATTATTTTATTAAATACAAACTAAAAATAAAGTCAAATAAATAGTAATTCTACGAGCAACATGTCAAGTATACTTAGATACTAGATTCATTATTTTCTGATGAATCTTCCATTCTCTCACTCACTTCTTATTTCATTCACTCATCTCATTATTTCGTAACCCTTCCTTGATAATTACTTCGTCAATGCGAAAACGTCGAGATCACATCCATGGATATGGCAGAGATGCAACGCAAGGGAGTCCAATCAAGCTAAGAACTATACCAACAAAACAATGAGTATAATCAACAGTAGCCCCCCGTTCACCGCTACAACCCATGTCTCTAAGCGATGTAAGAACACGACCTATACCAGACAGATGGCTCTACAAGGTAACGCGTGAAGATCACCACCGACGATTATTCCGCTATTACTTCTGCGACAGCGAATAAATCAGTGCATAATTGTGCACTGAAGGAGAATTAAAATTCTACTTTAATATTTCAAGTGCAAGAACGATGGCTCGTATACATTTTGTATACTTACAAATTATATAACTGGTACATCCGACCAACTTGCCATCAATTGCAAATATTGGAATT
>WYDF02302026.1:0-15522 GCA_009867245.2 Adranes taylori
AACGTTATTATGCCAAAATGATGGTTTCAGCGTTACAAGTTCCCCTAAGATTTGGTAAGTGTCATTCCTTTGGAATTAATAAATTCAACGATTCAATTCAATAACTAAATATAAAGTATTTTTTAACTCGTTAACGGGTAATAAATCAAATCAAAATCTCTCACAGTGAGCCACAACTGAAGGAAACAAAAGTTTTACCTAAGTTGTTTATCAATTAAAAGAAGAATAAGTTAGAATAATGATATAATATTGTTTACAGTTTTATATAAAGTACGGTCTATCAATCTATTAACATTTCATGTATTAAATTAAAAAATAGGGATGAAATATATTTTTGATTGTAAAATATTTATTTGAAATAGGTGAAATTCTATGATATTTAATAAACATTGGATTAAATTAATCTCTAATTAAACTTCAATGAAGGTACAAGTGGATGAAGGAGTTAGTTATGTTACATTTTAACCAAAACTGCACTTATGTTGTGAATGAAGGACTTAAGGCCATATTTAATATATGTCATAAGACATATATGTTAACAGATATAAGTAATAAGAAGGGGTTATGTTAAAAATCAGAATGATGGTGCGGTAGTTGGAGGTATAAATCTATAGCCCCTTCATCTGCTTCAGAATATTCATTGAAGATGATAGTTATAGTAATTCTGCAATGTACAAATCAAGCGGGTGTGAATATTAACCCTCTAAAGTAGATCATGGATCTGAAGGGTCTTTAATAGAACCTGAGCATGCATTAGAACTTAATGAAAATCCAGTCGTACAAGGTGTCGCAGCAATATCAACAAAGCAAGATATAACTACAAGAGGTATAAGAAGAATTAAGGAGTTTTCAAACACAAAAGCTAAAAACAAACTGTTAGGAATCCAGAAACATGAAAAAAAAGAAACCCAGCTTTAAATAGAGAAAAAGAAAAAAGCTACCTCTCTTACAAAGATGATATGATACCAGCAAAAGGTATGTGTTCTAGATGCTTATGTACTGAAAAATGTAGGTTGAGATGTAGTGTCAAATTTGATTTATATACGAAACAAATACTTTTACATGTTAGAAGTACATTCTAAAAATGCATTACTATATAGAAGTATTAAATCTACACCAGTGACACGAGAAAAGAAAAGCAAAAAGACGTAAATCAATAATTCAATAATTTCAGGTACTGAATAATTCAGAAATTGTTGTATCTAAACAACCATTTTGTACTCTGTACCAAATAAGTCGAAAGAAGGTGGGTATTATAAAAGAAAAACTTAAATGGGGAAAGTCAATTCCATCAAAAGACAAGGGTTTTTTTTACACTAATAGACCACATAGAGATGATGCAGAATAAACTACTATTAATCATATTAAAAAATTCCAACAGATGAATCTCATTAATACGCACAAGAGATATTTGGCTCGAAACCTCAATATGTCACTTATGTACAGACTATATATTGAGGAATATAAGGAACACAAAACACTTAACAATTTTTTGTTACAAAATAATCATATGCAAAAATCTTTAACACTAAGTTTAATTTGTCATTTTCACATCCAAACAGTGGCACGTGCAATAAGTGTGACTCAGGAAATTCAAATGCAGAGCATGAGGAAAATACTGCTTTGGGTCTCCAGTTGCTGTCGAAAGATTCCAAGAATGCTCTAGAAGACAAAAGAGTGTGTTACATAAACGTTGATTTACAGCCAATCACGTTTTTCCCAAAAATTACTACTTTAAAAGCATTAGATCAGTAAGGCAGTCAAAGGGCATAGATCAGTAAGGCAGATGTGGAAGGAAGATATAACTGGAAGAGGAACTGTAGAAGTTGTCAACTCTCTATGGATTTTTAATCATATTACCGAAGATGTTAGTACAAAAAAGAGCTTATTGTATGGTCAGACCAAAGCAAAGATGTTTGTGCTGGCCAAAACAATACTATGATTTTATCAACGTTTAATACTTAAAAGCATATTTGACAAAATTAACCACAAATTTCCAGATGTCGGTCACACATACTTGGATTCCGATCGAGATTTCGGTCGGCTAGAATATGTTCTAAGAAAGCGTAGCACTATTTTCACGCCCAATCAATACAAACAAATTATTAAATCCGCCTGCACAACAGTTAATAATATGATAAAATATTTCCGCGACATAGATGCCTATACAAACAAAATGGAAATTTACTCGGGGAAAAGGTGCCATTTAGGAATGGGCTTAAATGAACCCGGGTTGAAGAAACAATTTATATAAGGAATCATATGATGCGTATACACCATTTAAAAAAGTTTTGCTGTTTAAAAATGTTTGAAGATCCTGGAAAAATAATTGTTATTTGTTACAAAAGAAAATAGTGAAATAAAATGAATTGGTTTTGTACGGGTTGTAAAAAAGAAGAGGTTAAAGATGATGGCCCAGATATGACAGAGGAATTAGAAAGCGCCACCCAACGAAAGGAAGATAAGAACGGTGGAAAGATTCAAAAGATGAGTCAAAATAATGGCGAAATAATTGAAATTAATACTCAAAAAAAAGCTATAATGACAAATGATATACTAGATGAAGGCAGAAGCGCCATCCACTGAATGACGGGAAGATTCAAAACACTAAAGATGACTACCAAAGATCTAATATTAAAATTAAGAAGTGACCTATGTGACCTTAAAAGAGATATAAGAGAAATGAAGAAATTTATGGACTTTATAAATAATTTATAACAAGAGAAGAAGAAAAATCCTGTATTAACAAACCAAATAAAAGATGTTTAGATAGAAATGGGGAAAATGCGATCCGATATATAGATTTTGAAAGAAAAATTCTGGCTACAAAATATGAAAAAATTTAAAATAATGTTATAATAACAGGGCTAGTCGACGAGGGACGAGGGGAGTAGAATAAATACACGAGAAAATTTGGAAAGTATTAAATCATGTATCACAAGAAATAACGCCTAATTATTCAAACAAAGTCTCAATCAATAGTGAGAAAGATATTTAAAAGCATGGGAAAGAAAAATGAATTCATAAAAGCCAGAGCTAGAAAAGAAAGACTTACTCCAAACATATGTTACATATAAAGCAAACTCAAGCCCAACTCAACAAAGATGATTCAAACGCAGAACACTGGAAATAAGGAAATATGGCTTCAAGTATGTATGGCTTCAAGTATGTATGGCATAATAAAAGACAAATTTTTATGAGACCCGAAGAAAGAGAACAGAACAGGTGTGGAAAATAAAGCAAGAAGCGGACATCGATAATCTTAAAACAAATTAACTTTTAAATCATATCACAGTATATAAATACAATCATCTTAAATTATGAATAGTCTAAATATCATTGTAGTAAATACAAGAAGTATAAGGAATAAATTTGAACAAATTATTAACATTGCAGCACTAAGAAAACCAAACGCAATTGTGTTAACGGAAACATTACTTTAGCATACCCTAAATGTTATAGTAGAACATAATTGCAGGGATGGGAAAGAAGGAGGAACATCTATATAGATAACTGAAACAATAATATACAATATAATCTCAGAGGGATGAATACACCACGATATCAATACAATTATATAACAAAAGAAAATGTAAAGTAATTGAGCTAAATAGACAAAATAGAAGAAGTCGAGAAACATTTTGAAAGGTTGTTGATGAACAAAAATTGCACTGGTATTAGGAGACATTAATCTAACTTATAATAAAACTACAATTGACCAATAAAACTACAATTGAATAATTATTTAAGCAGGTAATCATCGAAAAATGCGAATCATATATGACACACTACAAAGATAGAACAATTGACTATATAATCCTATTAGAAATATATGGATTTCAGCCTTTATTAAAATGGATACCGATAATGTTACGATAATAGACAATAATGGTACATGCACAATAATAGGCCACTTCTATTGTAACACTGAGACAGAAGATGTTGGATTTACAGATCATAGATTAATAAAATTAACAATAAAAAATGCAAAAGATGAAAATTTCAACAAGTGAAAGAAGAAATTAAGATAAAAAACAAAATGAAGTGTTATAATTTAGTCAAACAAAAACTAGAAAACTTCATAGAAAAACTAGAAAACTTCAAAACCCTTCATTTTAGAAGAACATAGAGGCCTTTACGAAGATATTATTAGGTCGGAAACTTCCAATCAAAAACGAAGTCGAACAAAATAGTAACATCTTGATTTCTGTTAGTTTGATTAAAAAAATTTGTTTTCGTCAATTTTTTCATAGATTATATTTTCAGTCAAGAATATTTAAAATGTTCCCATTTTGTATTTAAAATTAATCCTTATACTGGTTTTATTTCATCTAACACCACCATTTCGCAAAATGGAAGAAGCGATTATGTATAATAAAATTTAAAAAAAGAGAAAACATACAAAAATTACTGATAGTGGAAGTTTACATGATTCTTCCGCCAACCTAATATATCTTTGTTGTACTATTAAAATTTGGTATTACTAACCCATTCCTTAAAAGTTGCCAGTTAATATAATTAAAATTTAATTTACAGAGAATTATTCAGCACTATGCCTTTACTGTCAAGCTCCAGGAATTCCGACGGAGAGGTATAAATATATAATATATACCTACAAAATTGGAAAATGGCCAGGAAGATGCAGTTTAGTAACCCACATAAACTAAGTTTATGTTGGATGCCACTTATGAGGTCCTTTAATAACATATACATTTATTAATTATATCATATATTGATTAATTATTAATACATTTATTAATTATATTTATTGTAAAATTTTGGACGAATGTTGTACTACAATAAACATCTATTTATTTATTATCAGATTTTTGTCACATAACCCTTTCATCCACTTGCCCCTTCAATTACTAAATTACATAAAATGTAACTATAATTATTAATCTTTTGTGTGAAAAAGCATCACAATAAACTCAATACTAAACAAGTATACTAACATATCAGTTAATAAACTGTAATAATCACTACATAAACAAGGCTCTGATATTAGTTCAACGCTACCATAAACAAATAAAATATTTTAAATTGCACTTGAATAAGTTCTTTTTTTTTGTGTACAAAACATCCATGCAAATATGTACCACAAGAAATTGGTTTAAATTAAATTTTCAATAAAACGTGTTCGTATTACTTACAAATACTTTTCATTTAAAGAAAATTTCCCACAGCATTTTATGTTCAAAGAGAATCTAATACAAAAGTTGGAGTTTGGAATGTATGCAGCGTCATCTTTCAATTTTAAACGTATATTTGTTATTTTCTTCGAGCCTCTATTACCTTTTCAAACATTTTCTCGACTCTATGGTATCTAGAGTGGATCGTCTTTTCATAAATAAAATTCTCTCATTCTTTAAAGAAAAATACTTTTTTCTCTACACGAGTAATTTCTTAAACATTACCCTCTGGTATAAATTCCATAGCGCATATGTTAAACAATTGGTCACATAGGCGTACCTGGTTTCAGTATCAAAATCAATTTAGATATCTTCCATTTATTTAGAACTTCTCTATTCCGTGATTGAATAGTTTTAACGTTTGCCTTGAATTATTATCTACTACAACTTAAACAATCTTGTTTGTAAATTCAAACATAAGCTTTCTTTGTGGCTAATTTTGAAATCAGCTATTCCTGTGAGAATTTATATGGTTCTTTTTCCATTCCGTCCAAAAGATTCAACTCTCCTTTCGTTAGCACATCATGGTTTGGTAAAACAGCTTCCACTATTTTTTTCTTTCCGTTCTGCAATATTTATTCAACGTATGTATATAGCTTTATTTGCTACTAATGTATACGACATCTTTATAAGCCTCCATAGATACGTTGCTAGGGGATTAAAATTTCTATGACTATGCGGTATTTTTATGGATAATTAGCGTCTGCTATGCCAGTTTCGAAAATTCTCTGTTTGATTTACTTTTTTCGGTTTCTTTCACGTTACATGGTTTTTGACATACTACAAGTCTCAGGAAATTTTCATTTAAGAGTCGCATCTATATTATACAGTGGAACCTTGATAACTCAAACTTTAGTAACACGAATTCCTTAATAACGCGATGTTTTTAAAATTCCTCTGAACCTCCCATAACACTCAATTCTAATTTTACCCAGTATCTCAAAAATCTTTAAATAAAAAGATGTTTCATAAGACGAAATTTGTAAGATTGTTGGGTTCAACCTAAACAACTCGAAGACAGACTATGCAAAACCTCTTATAAGTCATAGCCAAATATAGATAGAAAATATGTTTGGGGCAAGGGGGTCTATAGCATAGACGCCCTTAAGCTAACACCACATTAGAAGCCAAATATAGATATAAAATATGTATGAAGCAAGGAAGTCTGAAACATAGACGCCCTTAAGCTAACGACACACCAGAAGCTAAACATAGAAAGAAATATGCATGGAGCAAGGGAGTCTGTAGCACAGACTACCTTCACCAGATGGTAGACGAAGCAGAATATAGATAGGAAATATAAGACCATGTATACAATAGAAGGTTGAATGATGGGAAATATATATGAAAACATAGATATAGACAAATGAGTTTTTGAATTTTTTTATTGCTAATTTGAAGCAATAAAAAAACTTGAAAAAACTTTTTAGTAACACCCTGTATATTTTATACATGTTGATAATCCTTGTGATTTGCTTTAAAATGATACCAAACATGAAAGGTCGTAGCCCCCCTATGTTTGGATGTAGCATGAAAGATTTAGCACCTAATATCTTAAAACTCGCGACACCTTGTACAAAAACTGGATATACAAAAAACTTCAACCTTATTTTCAAAAGAAAACAATAGTGTTGTCCAATCTATTTCTATGTAAGACTCGTGTTTGGATAAAACTACATTTGTAGGTAAACAAAAAGCAATTCAAAACATGTTTAATGCTAAGAAGTAATTTACCAATTACAGTTTTGTAAGTTTTTTTTATCACGTTGCTTTTCATTTTCGTACAATGTAGGTATAGTAATTTATTAGTTTTGTACAGTATAATACATATTTTGTACCACTAATGTATTAATGAGATTTTTTACCACACTAAAATCAGTCTAGTTTTGTTGAATAAAATTGACTTCTGTTTGATTGGTTTTTCTTAATCTTTTTGCCAAAGAAAAACAAATCAGGATAGTTATTAATAGGCCTACATAATGCCGATAACCAGTCACTGAGTTTTCGACCTTTATAACTCGAAGTCGTTGATTTTAGCCCTGAATAACTCGAGTATTTCGAATTTCTTGATACTCGATTTTTTTTATTCCCTTCAAGTTCGAGTTATCAAGGTCCCACTGTATAGCGGTTTTCTTAATTTTGTTGTTGGCACACAATGTTGTGTACATAACCTCAATTTTTCTGGTTTTTACCTTCTTATTCTTCATAATTACAGCGTTTTATTTGCTTGAGAATTTTGGCTCTTGGCGATTTTTTAATATGTTAATAAGACAGAAGAACGCACTTGAATAAAATTTCCTATGTAAAATAAAATAAAATTTGATTATGATGAACATCATCTTCCAGATGACATACAGAGGGAGAAGGAATAGTACCTAAGCGTTATGAAAAGCTTGCGTCAGTACATCCGGAAAAAGACCAGGATTGTGGGAGAAACAATTCTTAGATTCTCTATAATGATAACGCCATCTCATTGATTATTCGTTAGTTTTTGGCCAAGAACTATAACTAACACCAACAACGCGCGAATTCACTTGATATGGCTTCGTGCGATTTTTTCCCAGAAGTGATTGACTCAAGAAATCACTTCTGGGAACGCGTTTTGATAGCATCAAGATCATAAAACAAAGACCGCTGATAGAGCTAATGTCTACACCAGAAATCGAATTCCAGAGGTGCTTTGAAACCTGAATCATACGTCGGCGTAGGTGCATTGGTGCAATAAGGATTAGTTCGAAGGCGACAATGAGATTTATGATCAATAATATTTTCAATCTGATTTTATAAAGAAGTTCCTGAACCTTTGCCGTCTCAGTTCTTTGATATCTTTATTCCACAGGTAGATGACTTCTCTCTTCAATTTTATTTCTGTCTTTGCTCCAGTTGTTTCACCTGCCCCATTTACTCTCAAAATACTTATATTTTCCTGTAATCCTTAATTTCTCTTTAAGTTCCTTTATTAAGTTCCATTATGTATAAACCATCTGTCGCATTGCAAAACTTTGTTCCGACACAGTATTTAAAGTAGCTATGATCTATATTCAATTCCTTTTATGCCATTCCCGATCTCTTGCAATTGGTTCTCAAAATCCTCTACTCATTCTTAAATGTTGTAGCTACCGATTTATTCCCGCTTTTTATTAGAAAAGGAATTTTTTAAGAACATATATAAATATTATGTTATCAAAAATTGAATTATTAATCATTGTTATTGTGATTATATTTCAGTTAATTAAGATCCATATCGATGAACTGAAGTATTGAAAGTAACTTGAAGGAACCCAAGGAACTATATCTAATGACTACTACACTACGTAATACCACATTCGTTATATACCTACCTTAGGAGTTAGTGAGTTAACACCAAGTCTTACCCGTCTCGAAGATGCGGCCGTTGCTACGCTACTCGCTACTGAACCGGCCACTGAAGCGGTGGCGAGTGATTCCTTAGAGCCAGCTCGACGCGGTGTGGAATGAATCACACAATTGCCTGGCTTACGATTCGAAGGTGATTTACTCACTTTGGAAATGGGCGCAAAGAGACCATAATTTGGCAAGCAAGCGAAGTACCTAAAAATATTCAATAATTTTTCAATTCAGTATAATTTCAATATTTAAATTTACAGTGTTACAGTTTTAAATATGGTAAAAGCATGTGTAGTAAAGTAATTTGTATAACATGTACGATGATAGTAGATGTAAAATATATGCAAAATAGTTTGCTACTAACATCAATATAATATTGTAAGGAGGCAAATTATCCTCGTTCCACGCTAGTTATATGATAGAAATGTATTAAATGTATAGACAATATTAAATGTTCAGACTAAAGATGATATTTTAATTTATCTACCTTTTTCCCTCTACACTTCCATCATTTTTGCCTCTTGGTTCATCTAATTCAACACCACACCACTCGCCATTTGCAAAAGTGGTGAAGCCTAAATACCGTACAGTACCAATTTTCGAGCCTTGACTAGACTGTACTATGACTCTATCACCCAACTTAAAATCTAATTTTTCCACTGCGTTCATTGATAAATTTGATGTAGCTAAAACATATAACAATATAACACAATTAGCAAACATAACAACATTGTTTTTATCAATTAAAATAATAAAGAAATTTAAATGAATCTATTATACTAAAGCAATCTTTTCACTTAGCATTGGTTAAATTCTTTTCTTAAAACAAGTTTGTAATAAAATAGTACAGATATATAGATAAATAGATACATGTCCGTATATTTTTACACAATGTGTATACAAAAAAATTAAAAAATACATAATAGTGTTAACCTTAATTATAAAAAGAATAATTAAAGTTAGAAAAAATGTTTAAAAAAATTCAAGTTACAAAAATGTTCTATGCTTCGATAACTTCATTGATACATTTATTTAGATATTCCTCATAACTGTAAAATGTTTCTTTAATTCTCGCCATTGCTGGCGAAAGATTCTATGCCTGGATGGAGCATGTCCCCACACTAAGTTTAAGTAAGTAATTATCGAGTGGCACATTGTATAGTATACCATTAGCAGAGCATTCTCAGATCGAGTATTCGATAGATTCCTTAAAGCATAAGCATTGTTGGTTAACCTTTTAGCCATAGCCTCTTCGTGTTGATTTCAGCTTAATACTGTGTTCAAATTGACTCAAAGAAACTTAACTACACTTGTGTTCTCGGAGTCGTTCAAGTCTCTTACGGGAAAGCATCATGTTTTGCGTTTTGCTATGATTTATACATAGTTCGTTCCAGGTAACTGCTCTATGTAAATTTTTTTTTATTTTCAGTCTTATCGTATTAAACTTATTTCCGCTCTTAAGTAACGTTGTGTCATCTGCAAATTGTATACAAGTCATGCTTGTTTAAAGTCTAGGAAAGTGACTATTGTATATTGTCTATTTTCAAATTAATCTAAACAGCAATTAATTAACTCATTTATAGCTGTAATTATGCTTCTATTTTCTCTAAAACCATGTTGCGATGAGTTGAATATTTTATTGGTTACAAAATATTCTATTATTCTATTGCAGAGTGCATTTTCAAAAATTTTGGAAATAATCGGAAGAAATGATATTGGCATTTAATTCTTTTCCTCATCAGCATTTCCTTTCTAGAAAATGGGCATCACAATGGACTTTTTTAATTCATTTGGAAAAGTACCTTCCTGGAAACACAAGTTAATTAATTTGGTTATAGGGATAAACAAATAGTTAATATTCTTTTTTATGATTTGTATACTTAGCCCATATATATCTTTACTTGTAGTATTATTTAGATTTATAATATTCCTGACTTCAATATAGGATAGTTCCTTAAATTGAAGAATATGTTGCCATGTATATGTGCACTAACCCATTTTTATGGATTTTGACTCTTATTTCTAATCGTTGCCGTTATCAAGTTTAGCGCATTTACAAAGTATTTGTTGAAACATGCCGCATCTAATTTTTCAGTAGAAACTAGGTTTTTTGTGACTTACGAATATTAATTATTTTCCATATTGTTCTAATAGAATTGATAGTCATAGTGCTTTTATTTTTGTACATTTTAGAGCTTGTCTGTATTCGTTGTGATAGGTATTTCTTTCCATTCGTCGTTCTTCAGTGCCCACGACATATACAACTAATAGATGTTTGGTAATTCGCTAGACTCGTTAGACTATTCTACTTCTGCATTTGTTACTAGTGATTTAATACCTTTCAAAGGGAAAGCCGTATAGAAAGCATCCAAAATATCTTTTAAGAACATAGAAAATTTGGTAAAAGCTGTTAAGTCAGTGTCTTCAATTAAATTCCAAAGAGAAGTCATCAATTAAATTATGGAAAACATTAAATCCGTGTTGAGTTAAACGGCGACAATCAATCAAACAACAAACAAACGTGGCGTAATTGTTGTGGCAAAAATTTATGAAATTGTTATCAAGATAATTAATACCTCTTGTCGGAGAGTGAATTGTTTGTGTAAAGCCGTATGAATGAAATAGATCACCCATTGTCAGTGCATTTACATCTTTATATTCAAATCTAACATTAAAGTCTCCTGTAACTAGAATATTTCGTTTATAATTAGTTACTAAGAGGATTTGTTGATATTCATTGAAATTACTTAGCGGTTAATGATTATCTATATATAACTATAATAGTTAAATTAAGATCTTTCACCTATGCTGCACTAACTTCACAAATAGTATTTATTGACAGCTCATTTATGGTAAGAACAGATGAACTATTAAACATGGGATCACATAGAATTATAACTGCGCCATGTGATTTTGTTGTATGTGTACAGAAAGCAGTTACTAGTTGCAGATTTGATACTTTTAAGCAGTTAAGCTCTGAACCTACTAACCAGTGTTCGGATAAACATATTAAAGAAAGTTTATTATTCAGAATACACGATTCAGAAAGGATTCAAACTCACTTACCTTATTTCTAAGACATTTATTTCTGTCTTGTATATTTGAAAGAAGCAGGTTTAATTTACTATTCACCTCGCTTGTATCACCATTTGAAGAGCTAGTACATTGTTGCTGTTTCCTTCGTTACTGTGTTTAAAAAATTGTATACTTTGTAAAGTGAATACGTTTAATACCTACTCCAGTTGGTCAAAAATCAGTATTGTACAATATATCCTTTTTGTCCAAAGGTGCACATACCACAAAACATTTTGTTTTACTTTCTCGAATACTTAAATCCTTTATTAATATTCTTTATTTTCAAACCCTTGTTTGTTCATTATAAATTTGTGTATAACTTTAGGTGATATCTCTTTATGTACTCTATGGATATGCAATCAAACCTTTTGTGCACCTTTAAATTCATTAGCTTTTGTCGATTGTTCCAGTTCCTAATCTTCTCGGCCGAGATTTTCTCTTAGCTGCTTGCCAACCCTCATTAGGTTGATTGATGTGTGTTTTGGAAGACAATATTTGAGTTTCTTTCATTTTTAATGTGTTGTCTTGTTGAGATTAATAAGTTCATTTTCATTTTGATTTATATTCATGTTTTTCCTCTAAGCTGAATCATTTCAGTTTTTGTTATTTGTCAAGCAGCTAAAATAGCTACGCACATCATCACCTTCGTCATTTTTATTTAAATTCTGGATTTTCCAAATTTATTTTTGAAACTGGCTATACATTTGTTTTTAAGACTAATATTAGGTTCTAATGTAGTAATGTCAGTTGCTCTTTCACGTTCGTTTGTATTGATCACACTGACAACATATATTTGGTTTTTTAATGTTACCCTCTAATGCTTGCTCGATAGAAAGTACTGTGTGTATGAAGTATTTCTGTCATTTTGCCAATAATTATCTTCTTCATATTTATTTTATATGAAGTATCTCAATGTATCAATTTCACTTCTGTTGTACTTCTACAATTTCCGTTAATCGTAGTACTTCAATACTTATTTGAAAACCTTTGGTTTATGTTTCAAGTTTTGTCTTTGATGTGTGTCTTGCTTTATTTATTTCATTGTCTGGTGCAACTACTTGCGATTCCCTTGTGAACCCAGTGAATTCATTAGAAGAGTTTTGCCCATTAATGCAGTAATGACATTTCCATACATTAATATATCCATTTTTATTTAAGTTGGTAAACTCATCTATTGTAATGTTTATGCATTTTATGTGAAAACGTTGATTGACCTCTGTAGATTTGCAAATTATAATATCCTCGTGAGATATTCTTTACATGACGAACATGTAACCTCCATTAGTGCACAGTAACGCAATCGAAATCTCAAAAAAAAAACTAGAACATCCATAGATTTGTTTGGTTTTTGCCCGCACTTTGAAGGGGTCCAAAAACCTGTTATGCCCTCCTAAACGTTTTTTTGCCAAAATGGTTAATCCATCTAAACTTTTGAAATATTTTGCAGAGAATTATTAACACGACCACGTCATCGAATTCACCATAAAAATTCTCCGGTAAGTTTAAACATGTTTTTAGTGTTTATGAATTAATTCATCAAATAGCATCATTTTTTTAGTCCTAATTAATAGCTTAAATCAATACAGTGTGATGAAATTTAACAACCTCTCTTATCCCATACACTAGAAAAGTAGTTTTATTTATGTAATTAATGTTTTAATTGATGTCAAAAACAACAAATTGTCAAGGTGTCAACGCTTTTTTTTATCCTTTTAACGAATATTTTAATAAAAATAAGTATTTCTTGTTAAAATCTCTTATATATCAAAATGAAATTAAAAGTCAATTCAGAATAAATTATTGAATATACAGTTTTAAATTATTCTAGTAACTTACTAGAAACTGGTGATCTAGGCACACTACCGGCGCCTGTGGGTGATATTGGACTTCCACGTGTTTGACCTGGTAGCGGAGAAACAGAATCACCAATACTTCCTATATCAATAACGGCGCCGGCAAGCGGGTAACGTGTTAAACGGGTGAGGCGTGAGAAAACACCCTTCTTATCTTCACATTGAAAGTAACGTGTACCCCCTACAGATCCATCATTTTTGCCTAAAACAAACAGTTGAGATACATAGAAATTTCTCTATAGGATTTGAAAACAAAATAAGTTTCTAACAAACTGTACGCAATTTAAAATGATTAGTAACACACTATTTC
Source organism: Adranes taylori (assembly GCA_009867245.2). Lineage (NCBI taxonomy): Eukaryota > Metazoa > Arthropoda > Insecta > Coleoptera > Staphylinidae > Adranes > Adranes taylori. Next base: position 13,797 of record WYDF02302026.1, read on the forward strand.
TGAAATATACCTCGTTAATCATACACAAACTCCTCAGAGAGAATAAAACCAACAAATACTTACTAAAAAGTTTCAATAGTCATAAAAAAACTCTCAAGATAAAAATAGAGGTTATTTATCATTTATATATCAAATTAAATCGAAATAGTCTTACATCGAAACTGAAGTCGCTGTATCTACAATATTGCGATAAAATGTAACACACTAGAATTAGACGAACAAATTCTTTGTCAAACATTAAATTATTTGCTACAGTTAAAACATCTGTATATCACCCAGAGTTAATCCCAGAAGAACACTAAGTCTTCTATCACAAAAGACAGTATCCCAGGAATCTTCATAAAATAAGACTGTGATAAGTAAGTAACTTTCTTGACAAATATAATAAATTTCTTGCAAAACAATTTTCAACGATTTCCTCACAAACTAGATTACATTGATCTAAACGGAAACTTCTTGAAATACGTACAGAAGTGTTTATTACAAAATACAATATCAAAGCTAAAATTGTTTCCACTACGCATTAAATGAAGTATAAAGATCTCTTTGATTCCTCTTGAAACGAACAGGCAAAATGGAACCAATTAGACTACGAATTGATCGACCACCCATCATATTCACCATATTTAGCCCCTTGCGACTTCTTTCTGTTCCCAAACCTAAAAAAGGCTCGGAGGATAGATGAACTGACACATCACTTCATCGTTCTGCAGCAAACGATGAAGTGATGACCAAAACTTCCCACTATTTTGAAAAGCTCGAGCAAAATTAATTCTTGGAAGGGATGAAGAAGTTGGAAAGTCGTCTTGAAAAGTGTGTTGCCCTAAAAGGGGACTATGTTGAAAAATAATTGATAAAAAACAAAAATCGTGAGTTTTCTTACTTAGGCTAGATTTCCGTCAAACCACCCTCGTATAGTAATATATTATGAACAGTTTTGTGGAGAGTGGCAACAGATAAATAGTTGTTCAGAAGCAATTTATAGAACTGAACAAATTCTCATGGAACATAAAATAAGTTTGAAGTTTACAAGGACCATTAAACAGTGCATGTTTAAAGATTTTCAATTCTCAAATCTATAAATACTCGGAACTATAGTTTTCTTTGGGAAAGGTAACACCAAAATTGGTCCGAAAATTAATAAAATTAAACTGTATGGGCGAATGATAAATTAAGATTTGAAATTTAGATTAATAATAATCGAAGCCAACGACTAGCTAGAAAATTCTTCAATAGCATAAAAAGGAATAATTAAGTTTGAATGCTTCTCCAAAGACAAATGTGAGAAAACAAAAGCTTTATTTAAAAAAGGATAGTCCGGAATCCTTGTCAAAAAGAAATATTGCGACATACGATAAGAAAAGATGCAGTCAAGCGTAAAATTTCTTGTGATATAAGTACAAAGTCAGAAAACATCATATTAATTTTATATTGTTGTTTTTGATTCATAATATGTGTTTAATAAGTAGGTTATATTAAATAATTCCCTGATTTTATTTAACTAACGACTGATTTGACAAAAATAGTACAATTAATACAAGTCAAACGTAAAATAGTATGTAAAACTAAATCAACACGAATTAATATACAAAATTCAAACAAAACAACAAAACAGCACTAATAAATATGAACCCACAAGCACCAAAGCTATCATCATCATCATCAAACAGCCTGTCTCGTCCACTGCTGAACATAGGCCTCTCTCAATAATCCCCAATTTTTCCGG
>WYDF02302037.1:0-15522 GCA_009867245.2 Adranes taylori
ATAAATATTAAATTAAAGCAATGACGTAATAATAGCGGTTAAATAAACAAAGCAATATAATCAAGCGGCGATACAAATGGAATCATATTAACAATAAAAAAACAGCGCATAGCATATAAGCAATGTAATAATAATAATAATAATAATAAAACGGCTCTTAAAGTAACGACGGTGTATTTAAAGTAATAAAGCAATGTAGCTATCTCTCTCTGACTCTCACACTCCGATAGGTGAGCAAATCCCCCACCCCTTACGCCAATGTGTTTAATATGCCGTAAGTAAGCGACAGCGTAACAAAAACTTGTATACGCTTTCTAAACGGAATAAATAATGTTATTTATCTTTGTACGGAATCTTAATTATAATATTTATTTACCTATAAATGCGTTTAAACAATCTTTATTTTAAATACGCAAGGTAAAGATATCTAATAATGATTGTTTATTTATTTACACAGAACAATACATTTTCTGTTAGGCAAATAAATGGACAGGCAGCAGACAGGCTTCTTTCGGCAACATTCATACTTTTCTAAATAGGGTTACCAAATCGCAGCGGTCAAATTTATTTATTTCATCTTATAAGAGATTTTATGTTTATATTAACAGTCCACTGTTACAACCCTTCCTTGACAAAATACTTTGTCAATGCTAAAATGAAGAGGCCAACGTCAGAAAGAGGGAAGCCAATCGTCAAGCTCACACCAATGGAGGTACCAGAGGCTAATCAAGCTGCGCTGGCTGCGTACACTACGCATGCTGTTAGATGCACCTACACCATCCACACCACCGAAATAACAGGGAGAAGAATTTCCATCACCTATAGATTGTCAGTCTATTTATAATCGCGAATCAAGTCATACATATGAAGTTATAAATATGAAGAACAATTATCCAAAATGTATACCTTCGTTATTGCGTATATCTATTTTTGTTTACCCCATGTATATCTTTGTGTACTTATTATAATAATAATAACAGATATTTGCGAGTTTCTTAGAAATTTACGAAAATATAGTGGTCAGAAGCATAACTGCGACCCTGTTTTAATAAGATCAAATTCTATATCAAGTATAACAGACCATTTCATAATATTTGTGTATCAATTAAACAGATATGGGCATTTTTGAAAATAAAACTGAAGCCACAATAACAGTTGAATCAGGTCACGCAGCGATTCTAGATCTTCCATATATAGAATCCTATCCGGAGCCTCAGATTCGATGGCAGACAGAAGATGGTCCCATCTATTCACAGAAGTATGCAAAATCAACGGCGAATCAATTAGTTGTATTATGTACAGAGCCATCAGATAGTAAATTATATAGGTAAGTATTTTCAGTACTAGTACCATATTTTACATTTGGATTCGGGGAGGGCGGGGGGCTTAATTAAATTTAATTTCAGGAGAGGGGGTTTAACTTATTAGTTATTACAATTTAAAAAATTACAATTAAAATGTTTTAAAGAATGAATTGTCGTTAGGGCGCACGCGACTAATACTCAAGATGGTCGGGAGGAGAATAGTCCATTTATACGTCTGGAAGTCAGCGAAACGAACACTCTGAATGAAATTGCGCCATCTATTGTGATCAAACCTCGAGACGTGAACGTAGCATTAGGTACAGATCAAACAACATTGGATTGCATTGCAAATGCACGACCATTGCATGAACTGGAAACGCTTTGGTACAAAGACGGAATCATTATTGAAAATTCTGGTATTATGTACACGTTTAATGATGTTTGGAATCGAAGCTTGACTTTAATCTCTGCGAATCTTAAACATACAGGTATATACAATATTATAATTATCATTTTTGTGTTTTTATTTCTAATAATTAATTAGAAGAGAAACCTAAGGTATGGCTATTAGAAGTGCACTCCAGGGGATTCTATGAATAAGTTGATGGAAAAGAAGATCTCGACCTAGTTTATAAAATAAAGTATCTATACAAAATGCGAGCTTTGCCTTTTATATTCGGGAATAGGGGACCAAAACAAACATCATGGAAAATAGCCTTATTGTTTTTTTTAAATGTTCTTCATTAACATCAATATACTTTTGCATTTGTTTAAACCAATCTTCGAAGCACATTTTCCAGTCCGATTGTTTGTTCTGCATTGAATAGTCTATTCTAAATTTATCGTCCACCCCCTCTAAAGTATCATTTTGTAGCAACCAGTTTAGTTCCTTTTTCTACTATATAGCAACTAATATATATGTATGTATATAGTTTTGGTGACACTTTTATATGCTTAAGCATTTATGGTTAACGAAAGTGTGAGGAAAGAGAAAACCGATTTAACAAAACGGTTACGGTTAAAATAGATCGCTAATAGTTTAGCACGTAAAGTCTCGTCAGTGGGCAATCATATGGCATTGCGCTATGCAAATCTCGTGCCAAAAAATATTAATTAGTGGTAGTTCGCGACCGGGTGCGATGAGAAAGAATCCACTCCTTAAACCCACACCGTTTTCCTTTACCCTTTCAGAAGAAGTGAATGAAGACCACACCCGCCGTGAAGGTAAGTGGCCTTACATTAATTTTTGTTTGAATACTAGTCGCGGTTTATTGTTTCGCCCGTTTGTTTGAATTTTACTCCAGGGTTGTTGCTAATTAATTTGTCTAGCTATTGGTATTTTGTCAAAGGTATGCGGTAAATCCAGGCAAGTTTAATTGATCTGGAGGCGGCCCTTACACCGATTGTGATACCTCCGTAACTAGCGTTTTGAACGCATCAACCGTTTCTTCAGATGTCGAAAAACGTGAACATCGCAATTTATTTTTGATGTCACCAAAAGAAGTCATTTGACACCAAATCAGGATTAAATGGTCTAAGGCCCATCAAATCGTCTTTTTGAGTGCTCCACAAGTCACTTGTTTGAGCTGATATTTGCGAGCCCGATTTTATTGATGCAGAATGATCCATTTTCAGCAGTTGTTTGTTACCGGACGCTCTGTGATCCTGATGATGGTCGGCCTATTTCTAGTTCATTTTACAGATAATTAAAAAACCTTCAATTTGATGTATGCATCGTAACTGCATCTAAGAAAGTTCAAAACCGATCTAGCCTGAAGTGCAGAAATTTGTTCAAAATCGTGCAATGTCACGTTATAACATAGGGTTCGCTTTACGCAACTCTGACCAGGGCTCTCAGTATCTCGTGGAGATTCTTAGTTTGGCATAGTCGTTTTAGATCCGGGAACATGCGTAACTACATTCGTAGTTTCCAGATCTTAAGCTAGTGAGACGTTATTTTGCAAAAATTGGGGTCAGCACCGCTAGTTTCCATGGAAGTCGGTACTTCTGGGGCCCCGTACTCCGTGTACACTCAATGCTTGATGGTGGGACTAAGCTTATTTGAAAGATAATTTTACTCTGAGCATAAAAACTTTAGTTAAAGCTTCACGCTAGAACCGTTTTTGAGTGAAATGCGAAAGCATCATCTTTCGCGAGCGCATGTGTGGTATCTCAGAAATACTGGCTTCTGATTCGTTATTAAGTAGCGTCAATTCCACGGCAAGAAGGCGAATAGAATTTGGTAGTTCTATGACACACCTCCGATATTTTCAGCCAGTCTTTGGGAGCAATTATGGCTAAACGTCTTGTCAAATTTATGCACGCCCACTTATCATCTTACTTGAAAATCGTGACTGCAAAATTTTCCCCATGTTCGTAATGGGTCTTCACTGTTAACAAACGCTCTTCCAAATAGTCAGACGTCATTTTCGTAAATATCAATGTATTAATTAAGAAACTATCAAATATACCTGATTCAACAATTGACATATCTGACTCATCAATTGAATCTTGAAGTCGCACGCGATTCAATATTCTAGTTCTTGAATTTTGTTTTCGATTTATATTTTAGGTTTCTTGTGTATCTCGAAGTTTCAATGTGATCTGACAAATCAATTGAACCTTGAAGTCGTGCACGATTGAAAATTCAAGTTCTTCAATGTTGTTTTCGATCTATATTTTAGGTTTCTTGTGTATCTTGAAGTTTCAATGTGTATAGAATGTTGGCCCCGTACTCTGTGTGCTCTTGATGCTCGATGGTGAGACTAGGCTCATTTGAAAGATAATTTTATTCTGAACATAAAAACTTTAGCTGTAGTTTCGCCCTTGAGGCGTTTTTGAGTGAAATGCGAAATCATCATCTTTCGCGAGCGCGTGGGCAGTATCTCAGAAATACTGGCTTTTGATTAATTATTAAGTAGCCTCGGTTTTTGTGAGCTTTGACTTTCCCTTTTGGCAAACAGAGTAATTAGCAAAGCGTTAATTAACTGGTAGCAGATTTTGAAATGATACAATGTAAAATAGTAAAAAATTTGTGGACGTGATCGCCAGCCCAACTTACGCAATTCCTACGTTTCGTTATATCTGGCATTAAACAAAAGTTGAACCATTTAATTTTGATAACTCGTATATTCAATTTGCACAATAGTTATTTACGGTAAATTAAATAAAACTTGCGTGACCTAAAAATCACCTACCCATTAATCCTGGTTCCCGGGCCTTGTTGTCGCGGCCTCTTGATTCTTTTTCTAAGACTTTTTCTCAGTATTTACCTACGGCGTGGACAACGGCATGGATTTGATCTAATTTGAATTGATTTGATCTGATTTCATTTGATTTGAACTGATTTGGTGTGATTTGATCTAATTTAATCTGATTTGATGTGACTTGATTTAATTTGAACTTATTTGAACTGATTTGATCTAATTTGAACTGATTTGAGCTGATTTAATCTGATTTGATCTGAGTTGATGTGATTTGTTCTGATTTGATCTGATTTAAACTGATTTGATCTGATTTAAACTGATTTGATCTGATTGGAACTGATTAAACTGATTTGATGTGATTGAACTGATTTGATGTGATTGAACTGATTTGATCTGATTTGAACTAATTTGATCTGATTTGAACTGATTTGATCTGATTTGATCTGATTTGAATTGATTTGAATTGATTTGAATTGATTTGAATTGATTTGAACTGATTTGATCTGTTTTGAACTGATTTGATCTGTTTTGATATCCGTGTCCTCGCATTACAGTGATATGGCTTAGAAAAATTTCAGGAATATGTGTTAACTAATTCCCTTGTCCCGTATTCCCGTTGTCATGGAAGTAAACAGAGAGTAAGAGAGCAAGAGATTTTTGTGGAAACAAGCATTACATAAAAAAATTTGTATCTAATAACTAACTATTTGGTTCGATATGAAAAAAACAGTTTGTTCGTTTATTTCGTAAAACGTTTGTTTTCAAACAGTTTATCGTTTTGAAACTCATCACTAGGTTGCATCTGTCTACCAAATTTCATCCAGATCGGTCCCATAGGCAAGGAGAAATTCTTGAACATATATTCGTACATACATGCATACATACATACATACATACATACATACATACATACATACATACATACATACATACATACGTACGTATGTGCGCATCTCCACCGAAAAATCGAGCATGACAGGTTTTGCAGTATCAGTTTATGTACAGCATCAAAGTTTGCTGGAACACAAAAAAAGATTTTGGACAACCTTCACGAAATTAGTCGCACGAACTACGGCCACGATTGACTTCGGTGGACCATCGGTAAACACTGATCCTTGATGGTGCTTCATCGCCAAAAGTCGTACTAAGTTCATCGATGCGGTGTTGCTGAGTTAAGTCACGTCGAAAGTTGTAAAAAATATTCGTATGAAAATGTTCACGATTTAATTCCATTTTTGGCCGAGATAAATTTTTCAAGTTACTCTAAACAGCACAAATAGCGCTCGTAGGTTAAAACATTCTGAATGCCACTAGGGTAGCAACAATGCCAAATCTCGAAATATAAAAGACAACCCTGGTAACACGATGACATTCTAATAATATTGGATGGTATTTTGGAAACATTACCGTTGTCAAATTTAGTATTTAATTATGTGTTTACGAGTATTAGTTTCACAATGATCTAACACAGTGATTCCTAACGTTTTTAGAATCACGGAACATTTATAATTTTTTTGCAAGATTTTCTTGCAACGCTTGCCAGATTTTTGCGGAACACCGTCGTAAAAAATATAACAGTATATCTTTTCCTCCAATGAAAACCTACTTATCTGCGTATAAGACGTTTTTCTTTATAATATAAAAATTCTCTAATCGACGCGCCAATCCTAGTGTATGATAATTTTAAAATTAAACTTCTACAATTTTTTTAATCAACGTAGAAAGCATCTTTAATATAAATTTGATTCAGAACTGTTAGATAAGATGCATTTTAATTTGATTGAAATATATCCTATATCATAAATTTACATTTCTGAAAATGTATTTTTTAATATTGTTTTAAACACAAGTTAAACAGAAACTCAAGATTCGTCAACAGTTATTTCGCTAAATTTCTATAATCTGTCGCACTTGTAATGAATTCTTTATTATTCTTCATCAGTAACAAAAAAATATGATGTGTTCATCGCAGAAGATAGATTATAATTTTAAAGTTGTAATTCTACAATGTTTCTTTATCAACATAGGCAGCATCTTTACAATAAAATTGATTAAGAACATTTATAGAAGATGAATTTTAAATTGGTTTAACAAATTTATATTTCTAAAAATATATTTGCAAATATAGTTTTAAACACAATTTAAACAGGAACCCAAAATTCGTCAAATATTATTCATTTTGAGAGTGCAATCTGATGAAAATGTAATGAAAGTTTCGTTTCTGGGCAAGTTCACAAACCATAGTGAATACTGAACACTATGATGCTGAGATAATATGATATTTGAAATATCTTAATATTTGGTACATTTTTATATATCTATCATTTTTCGTAAAATACCATTATTTATTTTTAAAGAGCGAGGTAACATGATTCAATGAATAGTTTGGAGAAAGGATTATGAACAAAACTAGGTTGCATCCATATGTTCAAATTTCGACTAAAATTGAGCTACTACATCTGTAGTTATTAAATGGTATTAATTTATGGTATTAAAATTTATACCATAAATTATGTAAATTTTTACATGGATAGATACAATCAAAGTAAAATATTCAGATTTAAAATAGAATGAAAGCACAGGATTCCGAGGTGTTGCTATAAAAAGGAAAATAATGGCATAGTGCACTGCCTTATATCTCTGGGGATCAGTATATTGAAGCACATGTTTATACATAGTTAATAAATATAACTACGAAGCTTACATTCGTGAACAATAAGATTGTGTTAAAAGGATTTTAACTGAAATATAAATTGGAGTATTTTATTTCTTTTTTTTAATGAAATTTCTCAGAATCTTTTTTGATACTCTCGTAGTAGGGTACCGTAGTGTGTCACCAAGATTTTCAACTGATAAATAAATTGATTTTTTTTAGAAAGAGCAACATTTAAATTAGTGCCTATAAAAATTTTTGGAGAAAATTTATTCAACTATATTAGCAAGTTGTTTTGTACTTGGATATTGTCAAGTCGGTGTACCAAGTATGGGATCGCGTGCAGTTACCTCTCTTAACGGCGGTAGCTTGAGAATGTACTCGCGTAGTGTTAGCATTAGAAACAATCATTAGTTATTGTAAATTGTTTATAATTCTCCTCAACACATCTGTGTCCATAATGACTTCATCATTTACAGTACAAATGCTTGCCCTACATACTGTATGCTTCACACGTTGCCAGATCTGGTGAATACAGAGCTGGGTAGTCGATCAGTTTCTAGGCTAATTGGTTTTATTTTGCCTGCACGACGGCCGCTCTGTGAACGAGTGCGTTGTCATGATGGAAGAGAACTTTTTTGCGAACCAAACCAGGGCGTTTTTTCTTCAATTCAGCGTCGAAACAGTCCAATAATGCTGCGTAGTAATCGACAGTTATGGGTTTACCCTCTGCCAAGTAATCAATAAGAATAATGCCTTTCACATTACAAAAAACAGTCGCCATCACCTTATCGGCCGATCAGATTGTCTTTGCCTTCCTCGGCGTGTCTTCGCTGCTTTTTTCCACTGCATTGACTGTTCCTTGTCTCAGGCGTGTAGTAATCAACCCACGTTTCATCAACAGTGACGTATCGATGAAAAATTCCTTCGGATCACGTTTTATCTTCGCCAAAAGCTTTTCCGAATCCGTGACACGTGTGCGTTTTTGGTCGATACTGAGTAAACGCGGCACCCATCGGGCGGCTAGTTTTTCATATCCAAATGATTGTGTATTACAACATGTACACGCTCAATTGATATGTTTGCAGCCTCTGCTAGCTCACAGATTTTGGACGGTTTACCATAATCATTACATGGATTTGACGATTTCTGGTGTACTGATGATATTTGAGCGCCCTGGGTGGTCATAATAGAAAACGCTCGTACGACTACGAACAAATTCAGTTTTCCAAAATTTAACTGTTGCAGACTCACCTTAAACAGCATCTAGTTCGGTTTTGATTTTTGCATTGTTTTTCCCTTTCCTGTGAAGAAACTTAATCACTGAACGATATTCAACTTTTCCATTTTTTACAAAACACAAAAGTTGCTTGTTTGCGCCGGCTGTATTAATATTCCACCTATGACGATTTTCCCATTCGGCCATGCTACGCACAATGAGATTACGGATGCGTTCTAAATGTTAAACAACTCAAACTCAAGCAATATATATATATGCTTAAATACAATCCTAAAACAACTTAATTAACCCAATGTCCAAACTAATAAACGATGTTTTTAAAGAAGGCACATTTCCTGATTGCCTAAAGATTTCATGAATTACTCAAGAATTGTAGAAAAGGTGAAGTACATTATTTTGAAATGAACAATTTATTCGAGATAATCAGTATGCTTATAGAAAGAGTAGAAGTACAACAGATGCTATTCTACATTTCGTTTATGCTAGAGGCATTTGACAACAAAAATGTCTCAATCTCATATTTCTGTGACCTTCGACTAAGTTATACATGAAATCCTTATCAGTAAATTAAAGATTTTTAACTTTGATTATAGAACCATGAAGCTTATAAAGTCACATTTGGCGAATCGTATGCATTAAGTTGTGGCAAACGGAGCTATCTCTGAAGAAAGAGAGTAAGTGTGGGTGCCCTGCAAAGTTCTAAACTTTGAGCTGTTCTATTTCCGATTTGTTTAAATAACTTTAATTTGAGGGTTCAACCTTTACAATGCAAAGGCCTCTTTGCAGACGATACAACGCTTACAACGGTTTGGCAGAACCTGGTGGAAACTGAACAAGAGGCGGAAGGAACTTATGCTAGGACCCTCAAATAGCTAATAAATTGCACTTGAGCGAAGAAAAACATTAAAAAAATTTATTGCTCGCTAAGAAGGTTCTATAATAACATTGAAGGAGTAAATGATCCAGTCCTAAATTGGGAAGGGCACATAAATTTAAAAAAACTCTCATGTAATATGTTTCTGATTCTGATGCTTACACAGTCACTGTCTTTGGAGGCCATTGTTGATTTGTTATTACTCTTTGTAGTGCTCAATAATGAACTATGCAACTAGTGCAGTTCGCATTTTAATCTACAAAGAAGAGCAATTAGAATAGTAGCACGACTAAAATATTGGGACGATTGTCGAAAAACTTGTAAAGACTATAAACTCTTGATCTTCCCGTTCCTCTTCATAAAGGAAGCTGCACAGTGACGTACATGGTTATTGCCCCAAAGGAATAAACATAATATCCCGCTCAATTGTCATAGGTTAACAAAAACCTGGAAGAGTCCAACACTAATGTGAATTCAGATTTTATAATAAGTTTGCCCAAGGATATCAGGGGTATATAGCCTAAGGATTTTAATACGAAAGTCACTAATTGATTAAAAGCAAATGGTTTTTATTTACTACGAGAGTACTGGAATACCAATTTCAACAAGATTATAGGGAAAAATAATGATTATAAACATGGTTTTATTGTATAACTAGTTGTTGTATTAGTTTTCTTTTTGATTATCAGGTATTTATGAATGCCATGTTACGCTGCGGACAGGTGGTTTTTCAACACAAGTGGCTAGTGGAACTGTAGTTGTACAGGAACGGCCCCGTTTTTTAAGCAATCTTAAAACGGAAACGCTAGGCGATTATGGTCAACGAATAACTCTCCCATGTGACGTGGAAGGAATTCCAAAGCCTAATGTCACATGGTATAGGAATACTATTAGTATTGAAGATCTAAACGATACGAGGTTAGTATTTGGATCGAAGGCCAATCTCAAATTTGTTTATAATAAAATATTTGGTATTATATTAAATCGAATGATGTAATTTATTTCTAAGGTATAAAATTGAAGAGGATGACACACTGGTCATCAAGAAATTATCAACATATGACGCCGGTATGTTTCAATGCTTTGCTCGAAATCCTGCCGGTGAGACGTACATGTCCACATGGCTTAAAGTTAAAAGTAAGTTACAAATATATTTTTATGAATTTGTTAGGCTTATATATTTTAATTTTCTATTTTTTAATGTTTATAAAATGTTTTGATGTCGTTTTAAATGTTATTCTAATGATAATTTCATAACACATGGTTTGCAATTGAGGTTTAATGGATTGAATGTATGAGATGTTTAATAATTACCTATATTCAAATTCGTATTTTTTGCACTTGGACTAGGTTATTATGCGTTTTATTATTTATTTAACATATTAAAAATCTGGAATAATTTCGGCATTTATTGTGTGCAGATGTATTGAAATTTTAAATTATAAGCTTATATATACATATTTGAATTTATATAGTTAGTTATACGAGGGTGGTTTGAGGGAAATCGAGTCTAAGTAAGAAAACGCATAACGTTTGTTTTTTTATCACTTATTTTTCCACATAGTCCCCTATTAAGACAATACACAAATCAAGACGATTTTCCAACTGCTTCATTTCTTCCGCAAACTAAGTTTGCTCGAGCTCTTCAAAATCGAGGGAAGTTCCGGTCATTACTTCATCGTTCTTTGCAAGCCGACGTTCTCCGAGCAATTTTTTAGGTTTGGGAACACAAAAAACTCGCAAGGGGCTACATCTGATGAATACGATGGGTTGTCGATCAATACGTAGCCTAATTGGTTCAAATTTGCCGCTTCTATGAGCTTTGTGTGATGTCATGATGGAAGAAAATTTTTTGCGAGCCAAACCAGGACTATTTTTCTTCAATTCAGCGTCGAAGCGGTCCAATAATGCTACGTAGTAATCGCGAATTATGGTTTTACTCTTTGCCAAGTAATCAATGCGAATAATGCCTTTCACATTCCAAAAAACAGTTGCCAACACCTTATCGGCCGATCGGGTTGTCTTTGCTTTCTTCGGTGGGCTTTCGCCGCTTTTTTTTCATTGCTTTGACTGTTTCTTCATCTCCGGCGTGTAGTAATGGACATATGTTTCAACAACAGTGACGTATGACGAAAAAAAAAAACCTTCGGACCACGTTTTATCTTCGCCAAAAGCTTCTCCGAATCCGTCAAATGTATGCGTTTTTGGTCGATAGTAAGTAAACGCGGCATCCATTGCGCGGCATATCCAAATGTTTGTGTATGATGGCATGTTGATGGCTCAGTTGATGCCATCACACCGTTTGCAGTCTCTGCTAGCTCATGGATTTTGATTCGACGGTTTTCCATAATCATGTCATGGATTTTGTTGATGATTTCCGGTGTATTTGAGGGCCCTGGGTGGTAATCATCAAAAACACTCGTACGACCACGAAGAAATCCAGCTGTCTATAAATTTTACTATTGGCAGATATCAAAACCAATTTGGCGTTCGTACTCACATAACGCCATCTATCGAAGGCTAGATTTATGTCAAACCACCCTCGTAACATGTTACACCAACACAGTGGCACCATTAGCATAAGTTGTAAACCAAGTCTAAATACAAGATATATAGCAACTGTGATTTAAAACTCAGTGATTCTCAAAATCTGAGGCGCGACGCCGAGGGGGTAGCAAAAGTTATTTAATCTGAGGCAGAAAAATTGATAGCACATAATTTTTTTTCATTTATATTATAAATTTAGGAACAAATAAAATTGGTACATAATTATTTTATAATAAATAAAAAATGATTAAAATAAAAAATGTTCATTATGCTTTCTGTGAATTTAAAATATAGTAACACATCGATTATCCGAACTAATTGGGACTGTTCGGATAAACGAAAATTCAGATAATGGACCACTTGAAAAATAATACAAGATGAGTTAAGTAGGTTACGTCATATGCGAATAATATTTTCCTTTATAATATAATATTTTATTATATAATATGATATTTTTAGGATAGTAATATTTTTAGCCTAAAAATGAATAACGAAACGTAAAAAATTATACATAATAAAAAATGGTGTGTTTATATAATCAACGTTGGGATAATCGACGTCCTACTATACTTATATTTATTTGTTCTAGTAATTCCAGTAGTAACCTTATAAATATAAGCAGTAACCTTATAAATATAAGGTTACTGCTCGAGGGGTCCTTTGACATTTTTAAGCGCAAAAGGGGGTTGTAAACCAAAAAGTTTGAGAAATACTGATGAATGTGTTGTGGGTGTGGTGAGTGATGGTGTGTACAAACTAATATTTTGAGTTTGTTATAGGTTAGTACAGTATTTAAGTTGGTTATAGATGTGCTATATAAATCCAGCTGTTTTTTGAGAAGATTACATTTTGGGTTATTTTGGTGTTTCTTAATTTCATTTACTTCCAAAATATCTAATGTTTTGCTTTGTTTTGTACATGATTTAACTGGATTAACAATAAATTTGTGATCATTTAGGTGTAAATGTTTGGCGTAGTGAGAATCTGATTTTACTAATCTAATGAAAGTGAGAACATTGAATCTGACTTTAAAATTACTCTGTTTGACCTAAATATGTGGCATCACAGTCTGTACAACTCAGCTAATATACTCCAGAAGCACTTAGTTTTGTTGAAGAACTTATGTAGTTTTTTAGATTGTTTTAAACCTGGACGAACCTCTACTATGCGTCCTAGTTTCCATTACATGGGTGTAACTTGCTGTCCTTCATCAAGACTATTATTCCTACTCTCAACTTCAACTCCATGTTTCCCTTGAAGATTCTTTTGAAATATTATAGAAACTAAATAATGCTTAAGATGCTTATTTATCAACACACATTTATTGTCATAGCGGTCACAAAGCAAATTTCACGCTAGTTTGTAACTTTTTGGCGAAACATCTATTGATTGAATTATTTGCGCCGGATGACCAGCTAAAGCTGCTTGCAAATAATGAAATCTTTGTATATCATATATCTGCGGATTCTCATGAATCAATGATTGAAAAATATCCTTAAATTCAAGCCAGAGCTCAAACCCACCTGAAAATTTTGGCAGCATAATTTTTGGCATACGAATTTCGTCAAAACGTGTACAAACGAGTGACTTTTTCGAGCCTGATCTCAAATCTTGTCGATCTGCATCCCCTGCCCCACAAATGTTATATTTTTGATATAACGCTTTAGCGATACTAATTATTATTTTATCCTAATGCTTTTCAACATCGTCACGTTCTACTAATTGAACGTATTAATCTTAGCTTAGTGATTCAATATTATATTGAACCTCTTAAAATTCTTGCCAAACAATTTGAATTTTGTTTCTAATTCTACAATCAATAATTCTTTATCTACATTTTGATTACTAAATCTCAAAGCTCCTCTTTTCCTAAAGTCAGTTGGCAAAGAGTTATTGGGATCAGACGCCATCTTTATTACACTTGCACAAATCAAAACAAGAAAAACTATGGAAAAAGGAAATTTCACATAAAAGGCATGCAACTTATCTGATTATCCGTAAATACAAAGTTCCAATCTAGCGATTCCAATTAATCCAGGTTCACCAAATATGAAGTCTTTCAAACCCAATTTAAAGCCTTCCTTATTCCTGCGTGTTTCATATTCGGCTCGAAGGACCATTATGTTGAGATTACTGACACTCCATTTATTTCTGATGCAACTCTTCCGTATATAAAAGGAACTACCGACAAAATATCATCGATCCTAATGAAAAACGGCATCGAAAAGTGTTTAACACACATCAAGAAATCAGCAGCATATTATCCAAACCAAAAGACAAAATTCTACCAGAAAACCAAGTACCCTGCAATGAATGCGTTTTGGTCTATGTCGGTCAAACAAACAGAAAAATATCAGCCAGAGTAGCTGAACACACAAACAATGTCAATAGGAACCTCAGCTCATCCTACCTTGCCCTACGTAACTCCGCAACCGTCATAGAATAGCTTTTGAAAACTAAACAACAATAGCCACTGAAACCCACTATAGCAAAAGAAAAGAATTACTAGAGAAGCCATAGTAATCGAAAAGCACTGAACACGATGAATAACCGAGACGACAACGAAAACATTTCTAGCACTTGGAAACTTAAGCAAATATATTATAAACTCAAAAACAAAAAAAGTAAATTAAGTGTCTCTGGAGTCTATAAGTAGAGTTGTACAAACTGTGATGCCTCATATATCGGTCAAACTCGTCGTAGTTTTAAGATCAGATTCAATGAACATCTCACTTCCTTTAGATTAATAAAATGAGATTCACATTATACCACACATTTACACCTAAAAAATCAAAACTTTACAGATAATCCAATTATAGTATACGTACAAAACAAAAGCAAAAATTAGACATTTTGGAAGCAATTGAAATTAAGAAATACCAAAATAACAACTGTAATCTTCTCAACGAAGAGTTAGATTTATATATCTCACCTATAACCGGTCTCGATTAACTTATTTCTCATTTATATATTTAAAATGTATATCGTAAAGGCTTCGTACGGATGTCACAAGTAGTGGTCGTTTGTTTACGCATTGTGTAAAGACTTTAGCTAAATGCTTTAGCTAAATGCATTTAGCTAAATGCTAGACCGATGAATGTTCAGCACAAAGTCGAGCATTTAGCGTTGGGTGTCCACCTAAAATCCTAGTATTTCAGGTCAAACGTTTTAAAGGAGTTTGAGGGCCTCTCTGTGCGGGACCTCCATCTGCTTTACCTGTTCACGATACACGTTCAGGGCACACGTTACCTGTTACTCTGAAAGCGGAAGCGACACTCTATCAGAAAAATCCAACCTTTCATCGTTCTTCAGTACTCGACTGAACCACCCTCAATTTAATAGTTACATTCTTATATGTCTAACGACAGGACCACGGGAAGGTTTTACTGAGGATTTTGTGAAAGCCGTAGCCACCACGCTTGCCAGGTGAACGATTAGTGTCAGACGATTCTGCATTTGTGCCTCTCGAAATCTCCACCTCTCGAGTAACTATTCTCTATGTCTGGTAAACGGGCTTATTTACTTTACAAGACTTTATGCCCATATTGCCCATGGAGAGTCATAGTTACTCCCGCCCTAAACATACTACCTATACGAATACTAATCTTACTCACCTGTAACAAACTCAAAATACTAATTTGTACATACCATCACTCACCACACCGCACCTCACCTCACCTTCATTATTTACGTCATAG
>WYDF02302048.1:0-15522 GCA_009867245.2 Adranes taylori
ATATGATTCCGCTTAATATTTCATCATTTTTTTTATAATACGTATTTTAAATTTTTAATAAAAAAATTAAGTTAATTTTACTTATAACATTAATAAAATAGTAATTAAATTACCGTTTAAATTAAAAATATCTCTTAGCTTTAATATAAATTAATGGTCGGATGTTTAAGACGAGTTTTAAAGTAATTCGAGATTCTACAATAAATTCAATATAATATTAATGTTAACATCTTTTTATATTGCTTCTAATAATACAATTTAATATCAATCAATTTTATTTAAAATATTCAAATTCTTTTCAAATTCAAATCTGAAAAGAATTATTATTAATATTTAAAATATTATTGGATTATTATTAATATTCCAATAATTAATCAATTTATATATGAAAAAATGATACTTTTACTTACATGTCTAATATTTGAGGAAAAACATATGAATTAAAGTTGGCATGAAGTTCGTCTTAAGCAATCAAGAATATGTTTCAAAAAAATTTAAAAGATGGAAGTGTAAATGTTCTTTGGATATTCATTCCTTGTGTACTTACGAAAGCTGTCTTTCTAAGTTATCACAAAGCTGGAGGGCACCACTAATTGAAACTAGCCGTTAATAAGCGTTAAAATTTATATAATGTCATCTCAAAGTTTATTTAGTTAAAAAGGTATATCTCCAGTTAATTATTATCATTGAGAAGTGATAATCAAAATGAAAATGAGCCCAGAATGTTTTTTTCGCGAACATTTTCTTTTTATAATTTTCGATGGGGATTATAGCAACATATTACAACAACAGTATTTAGAGTACTCTCCAATGTTACAACCAATGCATACTGTCTGCCCTGCCCTGGCATACTAAACATAAAATTAAAAGATACGGGACACCTAGATTAGAACACAAACTAAACTAATATTACTAAAATAGTCAAATTGAAATTTATCAGGATTATCTGCAGGGTATTTTATCAGCCATCTTTAGATCAATGTACAAGTGGTAATTTATTTTATGAGCAACTATTCGCAATGCTTCGAAAGAGAATCTCATGAAAGCTGGAGTATTGGGTGGTACTAGTAAGCGAAGTATCGCAAATGCTCATCAAAAGTCACGTCTTATATATTACAAGAAGATGGTGATGGAGAGGATATTCCTGCATCGAAACGACCTCCACATGTTCAAGATACCCAACTAAATACTAATTTTGCGGGTATGACGTTCAAGACTATATATTGTGCAAGATCCAATTTGTAATGCTGAACGGTATGATCCGATAAGAATTCGAATGTTTACAAAAGTACATACTGAATCATAAACGCATGACCTAATGTTTTTTGCTTGTATAAAATGCGCTTCTTAAAGTATCTTTCACAACAATAACGCTCAATCAAGTACAAGAAATTTACCCAGTAAAATTACACGTAATTTATATATATAAAAAAAAACCCCGAGTTTACAATCTCATCATATAAATATAACTTCTCCGATAAGAATTTGTAATAAAAATGAGTGTGGACACACGAGTGACCTTTTGTCAAGAAATATGGTTTTGAAAAAGATTTTTCATAGGACTTCGAAGCTTTTCTACAATAAAGGTTTGAAGATGCTATGAACATTAGTAAACAAAAAAATTGTAGGCAAAATAAAATATTTTCTCTAACGTTAAGAAAACTAATTCAGATTGCTTAAAAACAGTTTCAAAGAAAAATAGCCTTTACCACTCCTGCAAAATGAATTAAACAACATGTTCTGTGGCTTGTGATCGAATACTATTGTCAATTGAGGTTTGTTCCAATACTGGTGATGATAAATGTGATGGAAAGTGTCTATATTCGGTTGATGGTGATCGATTGTTTCTATTGATCTGTGTGTTTAATCTTTCCGGGTTAAAACTACAAATAATAATATAAAAATTAGCTTATTGTACATTCAATTTATAAACATTAATATTTTAACACGAATGAAGTAATATGTCAAATAATATTCTGAGAAAGAATATATAATTATTAAAGTTTTTGCATCTTTTCGAAAAATCCATTTACAGAGATATAAATTAGTTAAATCGAATTTAATTATATAAAAAAATACAATAAAATAAACTTTAAATACAATCACAGCAACCATAGTTTTCTTCTAATTATATTAATAATTATTGGCAGACAACAAAAAATACATTGTCAGAAATAGGATTGACCGCACATACTATTTCTGACAACATACCAGTATGTATATAAAAACACCTTAAGACAAGCCGTAGAATTCACAGGATGCAAATAGAAAGTAAAATTGAGTTTGGGCCGCCTGGTATAAATATAATACTAGCGGACCCGGCAAACGTTGACACATCGCGGCCAGCGATGTGTCTAATTGCCGCGGCCAGAGACATGGTCTCATCGCTGGTCACATTGCCACGGCTTTGCCGTGCCACCTATATGTCTATATTCTTTGTACTCAAATACCTATGTATATAATTTTCATAGCGATCGCGACAGTTGTATTGCCGCGGCCAGCGGTATTGTTTCATGGCCGCGGCTCTACCAAGGCCAGCGGTATTATTTCATTGCCGCGGCCACCCGTGGGCTGCGGTCTGATGTCCGCGGTCACGCATTCCCGTGTTCAAAAACCATTCTCGTGTTATGACGAATATTCTGAATACTGCCTGAATGTGTTCCCGTATTCCCGGATTTCTATATTTATAAACCATCTCCGTGTTATAATGAATATATGGTGTGAATTTGGTCGCTGTAGCTCTAACGGTTTGTCCGCAAAACGGTTTCAACGACAAAATAGAGTTATATTTTTATCATATAGATAAAGTGTTAAAGTCGCCCAGTCCAGCAGGTAGTCATTAATAAAAATTACAAACAGGCAAGACCCTAAAATGGAGCCTCCGTATTCATATTATAACATTCAACAAAGCATCGTTATATATAACCTTCTACCATCTCTTACTGAAATAAGAAGTCATTATGGTCACGAAATCATATTTCCAACGGATTTATGTTATGAAGAAGAAGATCCATGCCCAAAAATGGGGGTTTTGATAAATATCTGTGTGCTCAATTTACTAATATCAATTAGAAATAGAATAGATTGTGCTTGGATGTTCATTGCTTGGGTAAAATACTATTGTAAAACCCATTTACGAAAACTATTTGAAAAACCTATTAATAAAGGAATTTGTAAAACCTTAAAAATAACACTACTCTAGGTTAAAATGTCAATATATATATACAAGGGATTAATTAACTTAGGATTTTTTTCTGCTCAAAACGGCAGAATTATCCTTATGAAACAACTCTGAAGCTAAAAAGTAGAAACTATCTATGTAGGAGAGCATTTGTAGTGACCATTTAAAGCTCAAACTTCTAGATAAGAAAGCTGCAAAAAAATCACAAGGAAATTATAAAAGACGGAATGAACGATGAAAGCGATAGCGGTAATTTTGGTAGATACAACCTATCTTGGGCGATATATTTATTATAACATTTTTGAAAGTATTGATAAGATTTTTTCTACAATAATCAAACTTACTTTCTATATCCACCACTAGATGTTCCTACAGGTCGATCATTAATTCCTATACGATCTTCATTATCCACATAATTATTCATCAAGGGATCATCATCATTATCATCGTCCAACATCGACGTGTACAACGAAGCGATATTAGTTCGTCGTGGATTAAGTGTCTGATATCGATGTGGAACATTCACATATTCATTATTCAAGATTGATTTACTTCGACTATAAGGCCTCGATATTTGATCCCCATCATAATTTACAGTCCCGTATGATTTCCTGTTACTACCAAAATCACTATTTGATCTCGAGTAATAACTATTATTACTACTACTAGATCCACCTTTCTGATAAGCTTTATACAAATCCAGATCTCTGTAATTACCGATAAGTGTTGAGCGCCGCGATTTTGGTTTCTTTTCATTAAATCGTGTATAGAAACTTTTCCGTCGTATACGATCGATTACTGATTCGCCATCATCGCCTGAATTATAATGAATATTTCCATTTGGTGATAGTGGTGATAAATCTTGTTGTGAATGTTGCTGATCTGAACATAAGGACCATGAATCACAACTCGTTGTTTCATCACATGGTGACATAATCGCTGAGCTATCATCGGTTGTTGTTGTTGTATACGAATTTCGATTCACATCACGTGTTGGTGATACGCAAGCATTTATAGGATTAGCATTAGTAGTATCTAAGTTAAGATTTGAATGTTCCTCATTTTGTTCAGTTGATGTTAATGGTTCCAAAACTAAACTACGCCTTTGACTATTGATAGGTAAACGTGTTTGATATTTATCTGATTTCTGCTCATTTTTTAGAAATAATGATTTAGGCCTTTCTTTAGGCTCTTCATTTGTTTTGAATTGAGGTTTGGGTATGTTACTTTCATTAATATTCACTAACATTGATGCTGCATCAGCAGAATCATAATTTTTATTTTCATATTTCTTAAACAAATTTAATATTTTTGATACACTTTTCCTCGAAGGTTGTAAAGTTTGATTTTTAACATTTGAGAAATCTTCTACTGATGTAGCTCGTTTAATCAGCGTTGATTCAGTCATTGCATCAGTATCTTGGGGTATACTCTGTTCACGCAATTTTCTTATCGCGTTTTCCACGCTCGATTTTTTTTCCTCTCTCAACTTTTTCTCCTCATTGGTTTCTCCATTAAACGATCTCAGCTTTTCAATCTTTTTCTCAATAGATTGAAGGAATTTATTTTTAGTTTTTTCCAAGACCACTTCTGATTTAGCACTTTTTTGCGGAATCAACCCCTTTTTGAGTTTACTGATTTTAGTTTTGGCAGGTTCGAGCGTCGTTCGAGGTTCAGTTGAAGGTTCAATATCAGTGGGATAGCTTTTAGGTCTTGCAATCTTCGATTGGCGATCTTTTTTTAATATAACTTCATTGTTTAAATTAGATTGGTCCGATGTCAAATTCGATTCCAATTTTTTTATATTATCGGAGACATTTTTTAATAATTGTTGTGTACATTCAACTGAACAATTTTTATTATCACTTTTAAATGCATTATTTGAATGATCAGAAATTAAACTATCTGGGTTCAAGTTTTCCACAATACAACTCTCATTTTTCTTTTTAAAATTTTCACAATCATCAATTTTATTATCTAAAGAACTTCCATTTGCTAATTTAATATCGCTTAAAGCTTGTACCAAATCCTTACATTTAATCAGCGTAGTACTTGAATCCTCATTATTAATTTTAATGTCATCTTGTGTTGTAGAATTTTCACGTGAAGCACTTCGATCTCGTCTAGTACTCAAACGGCTTTTAACCCTCTTATCGCGAATTTCCTTTAGCACTTTCTGCGTCTCCAATTCCCTTTCCTTTTTTTCCTTAGCTACAATATTCTCATCTCGAGGAACATCATAAAAATCAGGACGTAAAAATCTTGATATTTTTCGAACTGATTTATCAGTTTTAGTTTTCTTATCATCCAACACTTTACTACTCCCAATTGAGCTACTATATTGTAAATTACGGCTGGAATCTTGGAATGAGTCTTCATCTTTGATTGAAGACATCTCAGAAATGCTAGAATCTGGAGATTTTAAAGATGAGTACGATCGTAAATTGTATTTATAATCTGTGGGTTCTCGTAGGCTCGTCGATCTTGAATAAAAACGATTTTTTTCTGATATATCTGATTGCGTGCTACGATCATTAAAAGGTGATACATAATCCCTACTGAAAACTTTTGGACGTCTCATCCTGCTCTTAATTTCATTAGAATCATCATTATCAAAAGATTTTGTAAATCGACTACGTGGCAACGTTGAATAATCACGAATATTATTCTCGGTCGATTGTTTTTGTATTGGTACATTCATTTCGTTGTAATGTGATTGGTGTTCATCGCGCATGCTCAATGTTCGAGTGATTTTCCGGGCTTCGGACGGTGATAGAGCTTCAAATAATTGTTTCTGTATTCGACGCGACAAGCCAGGCGTTAAATATGATAAAGCTAAAGCATCTTCCTCGGTTAATTTAAGCTTTCTCAAAGTCAATTCGTCTAAATTTAGATTCTCTTTTCTTGGGTTAGTTCTTTCTGAAAACAAACAAAAGGTACGTCGTTGATGTAAAAAACATATTAAAAAAATATTATTTAAAAACTCGTATCAATAAAGTAGTATTTGTAAAAGCTTTTAATTAAAAGTTTCATTAAATTTGAAAGAATTACTATTTGAACAAATCATTTGAAAAATATTTTAAATATATTTCAAGAAGCACTAATGAGAAGAAAACACTATTTTCGTAACAGCATATGTTGTTACGAAAATAGTGTTTGAATTGAACTAAAAAAGTACTTATTGAACTAAAAAAGTAAAAGCGTGCAAGTAATGAACAAATGAGCAAGCTCCAGGACAAGTCATGTTCATAAGAAAATGACAGCTCACTGAAACAAGACACAAAACAAGAGTATTCAGAATTCGATAGAGGATAAAATTCTCCATAAAATTTTTATCAATTTGTTTTTAGAAAAAAATGTTTCGAAAAACTTCAAAAATAAAAATATAAGAAAGTGGGTAAGAATGGTTCAAAAGAAGTACCTCTACTCAAGTTCAAATTTGATCTAAACTAACTTTAAGAGTACATGGAAACTCTGATACGACCAATATTGCCAGAACTTGAAAAGTATTGCTTTAATCTTATTTAGAACATTGAGTATTCTCTATGTCAATGAACTGGTGATTTTTTAATTCTTTTTAAATTCATTGCGCAGCAAAAAATGCTTATATTGGATTTGCCTTCAAGACAATTTTACACATTGAAAAGTGTATCTTACGAGTTGAAAACGTTTTTATTGTATTTCAAAATATTCTACGTTATGATCAATATGTAACTTAGAAATCCTTAGCATTGAGAAAATAGAACTACATCGGATAAAAAAATTGAACATAAATATAGCTATACATGATTTCATGTCGTGAAGGGAGCCGAAACAGTTTTTTTCCACAGGAGCCGAAACAATTTCCCCTCCTATTCTCCTTGAAATAAGGTACTCTTATAAGGTGATTTCCACTGTTTTTTTCAAAAATGGAATGCTATTTTCAAAAATATAAATTGATGGGTAAAAAAGTATTACCAAATTAAATTATGATAATAACCTATATTAGACTGTACTAACTCCCTTTGGTGTGACTGAAGCTACTCAAATAGAAAGAATACGTATTTGACTTCTTTCAACCAAGTAACCCTGATATGTAAGCATGACCATTGGGTCGATAAAAAAATCATCTTCTGTACCACCACAGGAATATGTTAAAAGATTGAAACCCATAATTCACATTTTCGACTTTTTTTTTATTTACCAAACATGTAACAATCAAGCATTAGAAAAAAATATGTAGACTAAATAAATGCAAAAAAATATAAATAATAATACATACCCTTTTTAGTATTTGAAGGTATTAGAAATTAGATCTCTGACTGCTTGTAGCAAATACAACCAAACGCAAAAACAAACAAAAAACAAAGAAAACAACACAAATTAGTACTACAATTATAAAATCATAAAACAAAAACTAAAAATTAAATTATAAGAACAAAAAATTTTATTAAAAAATAAATATGCAAATTATTGATGAATTTCTTAACAGAATATTAATAAATGCAACAATAATTTGTTGCAGTCAAGCCTCATTTTTTATATGGTTTGTTAATGCATCGCAAATACAATAGACTACACGTGGCGCACAAGCAATTTTTTTTTCCCATAACAAAATGTTATGAGTTCCAATTTTGACTATATATAGACTGCTACTACATAGGCATGTATTTTAGAAACACAATTAAAACAAAGCATAGTTACTTATCTTTTAGATAGACGTTCCGAAAATTTTTTGTTTAGAATTTACAAATACTTACGTTAAAAATATATAATGATAAGACATAAGCATAAAAGAATACTTAAAAAATCACATTGAAAAGCGAAAAACAATAAAGCAAAAATTTTGAACAAAATTAAAAGATTTCATTTAGTGATTTTTGCGTTGCAGGCTAACGTTTCTTTATTTTAATGGACGTTTAAAATCAATCTATTCGAGAAGCAATAACCAATTAAAGCACACAAAAGCTAGTATAAAAGCAATAGAAATAAACATAGATTTAATCGACATATTTAAGATCTAAAATTATAATCTCAAAAACATGGCTCGAAACGTTTAAGCTTGGTACATTAAAATAAAGAAAAGAATGTTTTTATCAAAAAAGGTCCAAGAAAATGAAACAAGTAAAATATTTCTTTTGATAACAAATCTAGTTTATATCACTATAAAGAAATTTTAAATAAATTTCTAGGCAAACATCAAGCAGAAACATTATAACAATAAACGGAAACGGAATTAAAAAAATCATTACGTCTAAGAATTTTTGAGGAATATTATTTACCTAAATGAATATAATATTTTAATTTGATAAGTATGCTAAAATAAAGTTCGCCATAAGTGTAAATAACAATTAAATAGTTGAAAAAATATTGCTAAAATTTAACAACTACTAGTAACTGAACAAAACGACGAACCAATAAAATTCAAAAACGGATTTAAATGAGAGTCTGAGCTAAATAACATATCGTTAGTGCAAGTGCCTTCCAATTGTAGCAAATGATAGTTCATTTAGTTGTTGGCAAGCATATAAAAGCATTTCTAACTAATGTACCTCAAAACAAAAACTTACGTCGGCGGTTAGCTGCCTTAAAAATGACGCACTTTCACGGCGATACACTAAAAATGTATACCTTCAATATAGGTATTGGTCAATTATTATCCCAAATAAGAAAAAAAAAACCCCAGCAAAATGTAGAATTAGCTAATGAATAGAATGCAAAATTAGAAAAAGAATTTCACGAAATTTGCGGATAAATGTCAAAATTACACGATCTAAACGCACATAACAGTACCCATTTAAAAGCTTTCGGAGCAGAAATGATGTAATTTATAAAGATGCAAAACGGTCTTAGTAGTTAATGAAACGTTGTACGAATCGTTTTCGACTTTCTCTCATCTCCGCCTTTCAATAATTACTCTTTAGTCATGTATTTCTTAAGTAAGATCGAAGTCGTAGTTGATACCTTACGGTGTCCTATAAATTGTATCGCATTCAATTTCTTCCTCAGTAAATACTTCTTTAGCAAGTACACATGTACCACAGAGTATCAAACGATTTCAAGTTCACACGATACAAGTAAAATAAACTTTACAATCTAGATTATTAAAACATCAAAAAAAAAATTGAGCTCAGACTCTGTACAACAAAACATGTAAGTGTGTTCGTGAGTAAAACTATTCTCACAAACTGATTTAGGCAACAGACGATTTGTCGTTTCAGCATTTGGAAGAAATCAAAGTGACAAAGGCAATATCAAATAGTTCTACCGTTTAAAGTGACAATATCAACATTTTTAAGATAACAGAAACGTAAACGTTTCGGGCTTTTATCAAATTTAAATTGAAAATTTAGGACACTTAGAAAATATTTCAACCGATTATGTGAACCCTTCTTGTTTCCGTAATAAATTCCATACCCCTACTGATATAATATACTAAATTTTATATTTTCCAACAAAATGTGACATCATTAAAGTAAATTGTTGAAATAGAACCAGTAGTTATTAATAAAAACTCGAGATTTAGGTAAATAAACACCTCATATTTTTATCATTACTAAAATAAACGACAGAACAAAATAAATAAATAAGTAAAATCATAAACTAAATGAACTTAAACGAAAATGTCACATTTTCATTAAACAACATGCACGCCTACCAAATAAATTATTGAAGTAGTAGTAGTCTGTATATAGCTCGTCGAAGGAGAGAATAGATAGAATAGATTGTGTGTATCTGGTTGGTTAGTGTGTTGCACCTCCTGGACTCATCACTTTGGGCACATGCACCGTTACACGCACTCGCGCTGCAATCACACAACATGACAACATTGTCACTAAATTTAAAAAAACTAAAATCTAACAATTAACATGCTTCTATTATTTTTTTTTTATCTTCGTAATTTATTACTTTTAATATTATCACGCATAATATCTGATGTTTAAGACTTTTTTAAGTCGGTGTTTTACAAAAAAAAAAACACCAAATTTGTGTTACCTGACAGGAATTAACTCCATTAACTATTACAATACAATTATTAAATACTAAGTTACTTTGCAAGAGCACCGTACAGATTTTGTTCAATTCAAAAGATACACTTAAAACTAACAAGAATAGTGTAACGATGAAGATTATTAAGCTGAGACTCATAATTCACAGATTATCGTTAAAAAAGTATAACTAGAGAACACATCTACATGTTTTAGAGATTTCAAGGAGACGGAGTACAAAATTATACTCTGGCGTATTTTTCATGAAAATGAAATTGCTTGATTCTAGGTTTATGAAACGCATTTTTTTCATGAACCACCTCAATTACTGTATATCTTAAATAAATTGACAATATTTCATATGATATGATGTCAAAGGATGTGAAGCCAGATAAACCTGATATGCTTCCTTGTAATTTTTTCATTCTTTGATGGACGTATGTCATTAATGAGTAAATAGTCTTGAAAAAAAGATTTAATCACTATAATGTGCCAATGTAATTGAGAGTATGTGAGATAGTTTACAACTTAAAGAACAATGGTTAAGTTGTACATGTAGTTTCAACGATTTCGGACCACTTTCAGGCATATGGCAGGTTTCTTTCGGTTATGGTGTTTGAAATAAGCTTTAATACAAGTCCTAAATCATCATATTAAGGACGACGAATTTACAAAGGATTGTAGATGGGGATTAACTCGGATGACCAACCAACAAACAAAAAACTACAATTAGATTTCTAAGAATTGAAAAACTATTTAGATAAATCCAAGTAACAACCAATTGGAAAACAACTCCCAGAATGAACCAAAGGAACGATCAAACAAAAGAGTCAACAATTAAACGTATTACACTATTGTACTATACTAATTATATAACTCTACTTTGTTTATTATTATTAATATTTGCGGTTAATAAATTTCGGAATGTCTGCATCAGATATCATTGATAAATTACCTTATTTATAATAATTATTTCTTAATGTACTGTTTTCAATAAACTAAATTATATTAAAAAATCATTATTCTAACAATATGAGAAAAATTGTATTACAAAATAGTTCAAATTATTAAAAAAAAGTGTACTTGAATATTTACGTGGTTTACTTTTTATGTAACTTAATGAAATAATTATTATATATGAAAGATATTTAATACACATTGTATTCGTAGGTTCTTTCTTTTGTGAAATTATTTCAATGAAACATAATATCAATTTAGAAATTTCAAAAGTTTAAGTAGAAAATTAAATTTTTTGTTAATAAACTACTTTTCAAAAACGAATAATACAAAGAAATAGTTAACTAACCATTTCATAATACATGGTTACAATGAAAAAACGAAATATATTCTACGGGTGATAAAATTTGTATGTTAAGGAAATATAATAAAAAGAAAAGCAAATTTACACACTCTTAAAGCAAAAATCAAACCTAATCGATATCTACATATCAATTAGGTTTTGGTAGTCAACTCTACGTCCAATAACCTTGCTTGGTCCGTGAGTCCAAATACAATATACTTCATAGAATTTTATAGCTACCCAAGTAATGTATGAGAGTGGTTTGACATAAATCTAGCCTTCGATAGATGGCGTTACGTGACAATGAACGTCATATTGGTTTTGACATCTGCCATCCAACACATGACGCCTGACAAAATTTGAAGCAAAAAGAACAATTAGTTTGGTTTTTACAGCCGCCGCAAGTTAGCAACTTTTGGATTATGTGAAAAATGGATAAAGTAGAATATCGTTGAGTGATTAAGTTCCTTCACAAGAAAGGCAAAAATCAAAGCCGAACAGGATGATGTTTATGACGATTCTGCACCGAAAACAACGATGGTACAAAACGCGGCTTTCAAAACGCTAAATTTCCGTCAAACCACCCTCGTACATATTAACAGAATAGTTCAATAAATATAGAACGTCACCAATTGGCACAAAAACCCTAGAACTATTATTTCACCACAAAAACAATGCTTTCCATAATATATCCTTGTAAAATAAATATTGCGAAGACAGAAATTTCTGGTCTCTTAAATACAATGGAAGGAAAAATCAGCATTCTATAAATATACAAAATAATAGGATGCCCCAATTGAATATAGATTCCCCGTAAATGCAAATTGTGAAATCTGGAGGATAAGCCTACTACCATGAAACATTTGTCAAATTTTACCCATTTTTGCAATTAAATAAAAATATTTTCAAAAATTTCATGAAAATCAATCTGATAACTTCCGTGCTTCTCCTTTTTTTTATGAAAACCGTATATTTATTACAATTGTAGTTTATGAAATATCTTTCGTATAAATATTTTATAATTATCTAATTATATCAATTATCACATTCACACCAATCAGAAAAAGCGTCTATTATACTTTTAAATATGGTGATAGAAATTTTGAAATTTATTAATTTCAAAAGATCTAAATAACATACTCAAACAAAAATTAAGAATACCAAAAAATGAATATAAAATATACAAAAATCAATCATGCTATAATATCAAATTGTTTTACTTCTCTGACATAGTTATTTAATTTTTGTTTTTAATTACAAATGAATATAATCCAAATAAAATAAACTCTGTTAAAATAATTTGAAATGCATTTAAATACAAAATATCGTTATTATAAAGAATCTCGATATCAATCAACTAATTGATCCAATTGAATAAAAGAAAAAACATATTTATCTTTACAACAAAGAATGAGAAAAACAATTATTAATATTTTCAAAACGCCTTTAACACATACCTCCTCTAGGCAATGTTGAAGTGCGCGTGGGAGTCGGTCGGTTAGTATCATTAAAAACATTTTCGATGTCAGAAGCTAAGTCACGACTAACACTTCGACGCCAAGGCACTGATGATGAACTATTCATATTACGCTCTCGACTAAATTGTCTACCTAACGAAGAATTGCTGCAAATAAATAAAAGCAAATAAAAAGAAATTATTCACATAATATAACATTATATAAAAAAGCTATCTATATCAAAAATATATCTATTCATATAAAAGAATCTAACATGCAAAATAAATAAGACCACAAAAGAAACTATCATAAATTAATTGTGAATAGACTAATCAATTAATTGATACTTTTTGAACCATATTCCACAAAGCATTCCGTAATAGTTTATTCTGTGCAAATTCTTAGTTTTGCTCTTTCGGAATACATATATCTTTCTACAGAGCAGCTAATTTAAATTTAGTTTCAAATTCTACACTCTTTCTTTTGTACCAAAGAAAAGTTAGTTTCTGTTTTCAGGACGACCACCTTCGTTTTACGTGAGTCATAAAATTCATTTCGGAATCAAAAGTTACTCCTAAATATCACATATTAAAGTTTAAAAAGTTTATTCATACATTTTTAGATATTAGGTATACTTTCTTTTAATGGTCTTAACGTTTATAATAAAGTATTTCTAATAAATTATATGAAAGTAATCTTAAATCTATCCTGATTTTAATATGCTTGAAATAAATTTAAATTATAAAAAAAATAATTAAATCTTGTATTTTTTATTAATATAGGAGTGTTAATAAGAAAATACAGATACAGTTTAAACAAAAACATTGCAATAAACTTTGTAATTTAATATATTCTCAAAAATAATTTCGGAAAGTGTAGCCTTCTATAAAACTAATTATAACAGTGAAACCCTAGCAAAAAAATATTAGTGATATAATTTGGTGTTTTCTTATTATGAATTGTGTAATTTATAATTGGGTTTTAATCAATCAACAACTAATTGATTTAGTTAACACTTACGTACACGTACTCTTTTCTCTATAAATAAAATGAGTGCTTGAAAATAAATATTTAAAGATACAATTATATATTGTATTTAATATTAGACATAATCACTAAAATCAATTCAAAAAATAATATTAAGAAAATGATGCAGTAATTACTTACCGAGAACTGAGCGGTTCAACTCTACTCCAAAAATTGGTGCCATGATCAAAATTACTCAGTAATCTACTACTAGGAAACGGATGCCGATTATTTTCATCTACACCCATTCTTTGCGTTAGGCCACGAACCTACAAATAACATTTTTATAAATATCAATATTAAATTAGGGAGATAAATCCTCCCGCGAAATTTCAAGAAGAACTAAAATTATTATTGGATGATTACCAGCCGTTGATAAAAATTAAACTGATTTATTTTTATAAACTAAACAATATTCCGCAAGAAAACAAGATCCGCGAAATATTTTTCTGGGTACGCTATTTACGATTTAGTTTTAATACATACTTCATCCATTTTTTTATTAAAAATCGTTTAACAAAATTTTCTATAAATCAAAATAATGTATTACTTTCCGTTAGTTTGTGAACGATTACATTAAATTGCAATATGCAACATAAATACCAAACAGTTGTTTAACTTCCCAAAATATTTTCTATTGTGTTTTAAGTGTAAAAATTATCAAATATAAACGAAGCGGACTAAATCAACTAAGTAAATCATATAATCTAGTAATTAACTATACCCTGGCTAAAAGTGTTGAGAAGAGATTCTCAGCAGTTAGGAACTCAAAACCATCATCGTCGTCATCATCTTCACCAGAACTCACCGAATCATTGTGTTCAACATTACTACGACGTGGACGAGAACTCCTAATTAAAGAATATTTATTTAAATTATTCGATATTTAAAAAGTATATAAAATGTTATGTAAAGCAAAATAAATGCTGATCAAATCAAATTATTTCATAATATATGTGATTTGAATAGTATTATTTTAAGACAAGTCCATACATAACTATACTTGTTGGTATTACATACCTAATATTGTTTGCTTTTCATAAAAAGTAGAACTATAAAATTCTATTTACTCTTCATTAAAAAATGATAGTTGTGTACTTGTCTTAAAATACTATTCTAATCGCACATATCAATCTTCTACGAAAAGTGTATCTATCTCACTAGAGGTTAAAATTTTGCTAATTGTGTTTATTTCATAGATTTCTATATTAACAGTCGGGTAAAGAATAATACAAATTTTCAAATTAGCTTAAGGCCTGAGAGTGGTGTAGTTGAGGAGTGTTGGTTTGGAGAAAAAAGGGTGTTGCTGGCAGCTATCTCTAATACTAAAATTGGTGCCATACACATTGAAACGTCATTTTTAAAGATGGTTGTTGATCGAATTGTAGACGACTTGCATTTTTATTAATTTAAATTAACAAATAATTTCAAATTAATAACAAGTAAACAAATTAATTATCACAACATATTGGGAGAATAGATATCGTTGCAATGTCACAACCAGAAATTAAGAAATGAATTGTAATAGTTGTTCTTAATTAAGCAAGCAATCATCGAAAATTGCGAATCATATATGAGAGACCACAAAGG
>WYDF02302059.1:0-15521 GCA_009867245.2 Adranes taylori
TATATATATAACTTACTCAATTTGACCGTGGAGAATGATAAATTGTCTTTGATAAGAATATCAAACTTCTAAGTCGGCGAAGGCCCGAGAACAACGTTTGTCTCTTGTAGCCGAAACTGGAGCAACAGGTTATAATTGCGAGCGAATTACCCTCTTAGTGTTGGTAATTTAAATATGAGCAACAAACAAACGAACAAAACAAGTACAAGTATAACCTTCTTGAATTGACAAAAATTCAATTGTATAAAGAGTGCAAATCTTAAGAGTGTAGATAATATCTAAAACGAGGTTTAAATGAGAATGATTTCTGCTGGTTACATAGCGTCCATATTTTTCGAAAAGCAGCACCATGTTGGCACGAGGTCTAATTTAATTTATACAAGCGAGCAGAGGTTTTGATGTTTTATGCCCCATTCAAATGCGTTCGTTGTTAAACTAACGGTAGTCTCAGATCTTGTTTTTTTACAATCAATATCTTTCTTTGTTACATTACGCGAATATTTTAAGCAAAATTCTTAAAAATTTTTATTATTTCTCATAATTTAAAAATTCAAATTATGAGAAATAATTTGAGTCAAGGCTTTTAGGAATGGACGAATAATACTGTTCAATGTGCTTTATACAACAAGCGATGCTATGAGGTTCTGTATTAAGCCGGTCCCAGACTATGTGTGTGTGCTTGGCAAACATTCGTCATCCGGGCTCATTCGGTACACTAGCACGAATCAAAGAAATACATATTTTTGTCGGTGCTAACATGAGAACCACACACATTTGTCAAATTGTTACGCCAAGTCGAATACATACGTACGAACGAATTCGTCCCTAGGAATCATGCTAGTTTGCCGACAATCGACGGAAAATTACGCATAACAAATGTTGGCCGAAGTTGAGCTGCCAAACGCAATGCGAATGAGCCTAGATGATGATTATTGGACAAATACGCATATTGTATGGAACCGTCAAGTCTTATTGGACTTAATATAATTTACAATTCCGATCAAATAATTCTTATTCTTCCTTTTACGTAATATTTAAAGCTATAAAAATTATTTGACTCACTATACTTAAGTTGTAAATAGAATAATTGTTGTCTTCTGAATATTTATATCTGAAATTTTTGGAATATACGCTTCGTGTACGAAACTCCTTAAATGTTTTACGATATTTCTGGATCATTGTTCCACAAACTCGAGATTTAGCTGGTCAGTTACGAAATGTAGGTTAATTAAATTCAATACCCTGTATTCTAAAGACAAAATATTTTTTATTTTCCCAAATATCTCTTCAGTCCTATGTTAATGAAAGGGAGTACTTCAACAACGTATTTGATAAGAAAATCATCAATACCTTGTTAAAATTAATGGCTGCAGTTGTGAATGGATCTGTTGTACTGTTGTTATACCATGCTGATTTTTGGTGAGGTAATTATTTTTCTTTTTAGATAATTAATCCTTTGGTAATTATTCTTGTCGAATACTTTTGAAAAGTCACTGCAGTTCTTACCACAATCTTGTTTATCGCATTTTTTATGTACAGGTATTACTTTCGCAGTTTCAAGTGCATTCTGAAAAAAAGTTATTAATCATGGAACTTTTAACAAAAAAAAGGTAAATACAGTGGTGCACAATTATATACTTAAATAATTTAGAAACATTAATTTAATTGATAGTTGAAAAATCATGTTTATATTGTGTTATAAACGTGTTATGTTGTGGACGAGATATATTACTATGTATTATTGTTTTGCTATTAATGCCATAATAACATTTGTGTGCTCAAACTGTTGGGTGATCATCTGATTACAGTATACATATGGTCTCAAGATCTAACTTTACACTGAGAGGAAAAGCTGTATCCTTAGGTCTTTTTCTTCTTGAACTATAGTTGTAACAAGTTATGCGCATTTTGTTAAACATGTCACTTTATCACACTTGTTTTGTGCCCCTTCCATGTGTTCCTAGCCATCTGAACATTCCATCTTGCACCGCATGAATCCTACACACACAGACATAACACACACGTTCGCACGCATGCACAGTCGAGAACAGAAAGAGAACAAAGCGATATGCATACGCATCGAAAGATTTTGATACAATATCTTTAAAATAGGTACTTGTATAGTATTCCTTAACTAGTCTGAACCGAATTTATTACATGGACGCTCAAGTATAAAGTTTATGAGACTCTTCTTTTGAGAAACTAAAGAAAAACTAAATTTTAAAACGTATTTGTTCTTCCCAACAACGATTTTATAAATAGTTTTATTGCAATTATATATAATAAAAATGTTGGACTCCAAGCAGCATTAATCAAATTTCTTTTATTCTAAAACATGGCAGACTACTTATTTTGTACAATCTTGATGATCCGAACAAAGCTTGCTGGGCTATTTTTATTTTGCTAATGAATTCCACGTTGGTCTCAGTGTCTCCTCAACGTAGGTCAATACTCACAGGAACACTGGAATACTGGATGTAGGGACGTATCCCAACAACTCGTATTGCTATTTGGCAGGTTTGGTTACCTATACCAATTTTTATTTTGTGATCTACGAGATTACCTGTTGGATTCTCTTTCCTTCTATTAGGACACTAGAACTTGGAAATAGCTTTGTCATAAGAACTGTTAAACATAAGTTGAACCCATAAGTGAGGCCGGCTATAATCTCAAAATTACCTAATGCCACCTTATCTAGATCATTCGAAATCATAATTAAGGCGTGCACAAATTGCAAGTGACTCAACATCTCTCCATTTATGGTCACTCTCATGTTGTCCATGTTGATATTTCTGAAGATACCAAATTTGTGATAGTTTTGGAGATATTGTCCCTGTCTCTCTTCCTGTTTGAGTCCAAATGCG
The DNA here is from genome assembly GCA_009867245.2 of Adranes taylori. Lineage (NCBI taxonomy): Eukaryota > Metazoa > Arthropoda > Insecta > Coleoptera > Staphylinidae > Adranes > Adranes taylori. Next base: position 2,865 of record WYDF02302059.1, read on the forward strand.
CTCGTTTCTTCGCGTAATCCGTTGCATGCTCGTAGATATATTGTAATAGATTAGAATATCGGTAGTTCATACGACATTCAGCAAAAGCCCTATTTATACGCACATTTAGATTTTAAAAGTTGATAAGGTTTAGTGTGAGTAAATCTTTTTATGAAATCATATTGATGATTAAAATCCATCAGAAACTAAAGATTTAAACTGGAAAACTAATTGTTTTGTAATAAAAATTTAAGTAATATGACAAGAAAAAAATATAAACAATTTGAAACCACTGAAACATGTTTAAAGATCATAATCCTTATTTTAACATAAATTCCAAAATTACTGAGTTGGTAAAACAAGGTGCAATTCTGAGTTGGTAAAACAAGGTACAAGTTTTAATTTTTATAAAATAATAAAAATTAAAACTTACAAAACAATGTTTGACACTATTTTAACAATTTTGCTTTCAAATTTCACACGAAGCATGGCTGCTTTACTTCATTATAAATTTATGTAACCATACAAACTTTTTATAAAACATCATAAATGACAAAAATGAAACTACATATTAAAATTAACCACATAATATCTGCAGCCCGCCAAACAGTAAACTAGACATAAACGGGTCATATAATAAAAGATCAAACCGTCAATCATGATTCATTTCTACAAATTCTAAGTTTAAAAAATCCTTTTCTTTATTGAAAAGTTTACATGTGTTTAAACTATCAACTATGTGATCCTCTTCCAAAAACGAAATATTTATTATGAAAAAGTTGTAAAATTTTAGCATCATCTTTGTTATCGGCATATCGTCAGAGCCTTCAGCAAGTCTATAAATGATTAAAACAATCAATTAAACAAACAATTATCAGCTAATTAATTCACAAACCATCAAACAAACAAATAACTTAATAATTAGGTAAATCAAGAATTGATATTTAATTAAAACCATTGGAACGCGAAAAAGAATTGCGAGGTATAATACCAAGACTTTTTTTATACAAGCGATTAGCGAACTCTACGTTTAGAACCGTGGACCAAGGCCTACAACTAAACATCATTCGCCTCCTTCATGCACTTAGGTGGAGGGAAGCCGCAGTTGGAGTGTCAAGTGCCGCAAAACCACACATCAACTTACGCATTCATGCGAGGGCCATGCTAGAGAGGGCCAGCTGAGAAAGAACGGTGAAGAATATAGATTGCGTACGTTTTCGGAGGTCTTCCTTTTTTGCTATTGTGTTCAAGCCGAACAAGAATTTCTGTCAGAAGGGGTTAAGATAATTTACAGCCTCTCGTTCTAGTCCGATGTTTTTAGCATTTTTGTGATCTATCAGCGATGTACAAAAGGAGCAAAAAAGGGTAGATATCAAGAGAGGGTTCTCTCTTCTCTCTTTTTATGACATCTAGTTTTTTGCGGCTAATTTTTTTATTATAGATTTTCGCTTTTGGCGATTCTTTGTTTTCGAATAACTGCCTTCTAGTAAGGTTGCTGAACCTGTGTTCATTGTCACAGCAAGACAGATTTTTACGAACTTTTATGAGTTTATTGATCTTCGCGTAATTTCGTTTGCACGAGAGTTCGATGACATCGTATTTTCGACAAACAACTTTTAATGAGTTTAATGAACTTTTTGGGCGTTACTTTTTGAACGTCGTTTTCAATGTTTTCCACACAAAAGTTGCCGTCGACTGTCAATAGATTGAATTTAATCCACAGTAGAAGGGACAATGAAGCTAGTTGCCTATTATCAAGTTAAATCTGATTGAGATCTCCTTGTCGTAGAATCATAGAGCTTAGAATCTTGGCAACGTGATAATGTTCTTTAAAATTAGCAACGGCCGAAAGTACTTTTCCTATTGAAAAAAAATTCAGCCTAGTCAAGTGTTCAGCCTAGTCACCGCCGACAACAACTAGACTGCCACCATCGAAGCCGGACACCAAATATCTCTAGTTTCATATAAAAAGCCATACCTACGCCAGTTTTATACAGACGCATTTACAGATTTTGTTTGATTGGCTTGGAGCTAGCATTAGTAACACGTCTCAATCATTATAATTCTCTTTTAATGTTCAAACCTGATTTTTGAGGGCGAGCTTAATCGCAGTGTAAATAACGATTTGTTCGAGTATTTTCTAAGTAAAGCGTGACCTACGCAATCACCAATTTAATTTTACATGTACAAAAACTAAATTGAAATTAATCTCTGTCAGTAACAAAATTTCTATGTCAACAAAATCAGGTAATACTATTTACACATTCTAATCCTTCGAATGAATCTTACAAACCTGTCATAATAATTATCTAATCTACGACATATAGACTTTCAGCTGAATCTTTCGACCCTCTAAATATTCATTTGTTCATGGCTTTTCTCTTATTCAAATATTTTCTAATTCTCCCTCACACCCTTTAAGCAAGTCTTCGAGCACCCTGGAGAAGATTGACGCCAAGGGAAGAAGCCACAACCCATGTACCAGCCGCATCGGTGAGCCGACGAGCCAACGTGTCAAGGAAGCGACGAATCAACGGCCGCATTGCCAACCAACCAACCGCGCCAGTGAGTCAATCTGACCGACGAGACACCGAAGCAGCACCGTCAGTAACGTTGTAATATTTTAGCGTCATCTTTCATCACGAGAGAATGAAAAGCAGCAATTTTGGACTATAAGGATGGTTTGTATCTCAAAGTATTAAGATGTCCGTAAAAGTGTCTATAATTTTGTAGATCAGCAATGCTGCCTGTTTTGTGCATAAATAGTAATGACGATTGCGTTTTCCTATATCGATGATGTTTTGACTTCTTAAGTAAGCGTAGGAAGGAAGGGAATTGGGAGCGGAATAGAAGAGAAGAGGGATGGTGTTTAAAGATGCTGGAAGTTAGTGATGTAAAGGAAATAAGTGTGGCGGAGGTAAAGATTGAGATTGGGAGGATGAAAATGGGTTGAGCAGGCGAACCAAATAGGGTGCCAGTAGTTGTATGGGAATATCTGAGTGATGAAGCGATGAATGCATTAGTAAAGGAGATGAATGAAGTATAGAAAGGACAGGAGAGAATGTCGTATGAATGGAAAAAAGGAGAAATTATCCCAGTCTTATACACGGGGATAATTTCTCCTTATTTACATTCATTCGGCAGAGGACACAGAATGGACGTTAATAGTTATATGGGGGTTACGATTATGCATGGTTTGTATAGGTTGTGTGCAATGGTAATTAATAGAAGGTTAAACAGGAAGTCATGGAGAAGGGAATTCTGTCAGATACTCAAAGTTGGTTCATCAGGAAGGCTACAGAGGATAACATTGTAACACTAAATTACATTATGAGCAGAGAAAGTTTGAAACAATAGAAGTTATATCTCCTTTTCGTTGATCCTAAAGCTGTGTTTGCAAAAAAGGGTGCTCTCTAACTTATACGGACGGTATAGTATGTATGGCGAGTAGTATGGAAGAGATGAGTGAAGTGATTGGGAGGGTGAAAAAGTTCATGGATATAAAGGGCTTGAAAGTGAATGTAAAAGGAAAGTATTGGTATGCAAGAAGGGAGGAACACAGTATAGGAAGAATTAGTTTAATATAGGAGAATATAGGTATCTAGGTTTCATTTTGGTAAAAAGTGCGACGTGCAAGAAGCATGCTAAAATGGTAAGAAAAACGGCAAGAGGGGCAATGGAGAGAATGAGGATGGTATGGGAAAGAAGATTTGGGGAGTCTGTAAATATGAGAAAGAAGATTATGGAAGTGTTTGTGAATAGTATAATTATGTATGGAACAGAGTTGGAAAAAAGAGATATGCTTGAGGGGGTGCAAGTAGGATCTCTGAAAAGGATGTTGGGTTTAGACAGAACTACTCCGAATGATATAGTTTTGCATGTATTAGGTAAATATAAATGCTGGATAAATGGAGTGAAAAGGACGGTAAAGTGTGAGAGGAAAGTATGTAAGGATGAAGGGAGTAGGTTAGTTAAGGAAGTATACATTGAAGGAATGATGAATGTAGGAAGAAATATAAGTGAGAATGTATAGATTACGGGTAGAATGATTGTGAATAGGAGAATAGGATGTTCGATGTATAGATGGTTTGAGAAGATGATGGATGTTAATGAAGTAGTGAATAAGGTTATGGAAAGGATGATGAATGCGGAAAGGAAGGAGAGTAATAGAAGGATATGTGAGAGTATGCATAACATTAAATATAGGTGGATCAGGAAAGTGGAGGGTATGGCCAGGTTTTTAGTATCAGGACTAAGTATGGAGGATAAATACATGTTTACAAGGTTCAGATGGGGGAATCAGGAGTATGGAAATAGGTCTTGTATGTATGAACAAGAAAGAATGTGTTGGATATGTGGGATGGAAGAGGAAAACTGGAGCCATTGGATAACAGTGTGATTGGGATAGAATGGGATAGAATGGAGTGAGATTGATAAGGAATTAGGGGAGCACTGGAGGGAAAGTTTGGGAAAGGAGGGCAAGGGATTAGAACTTATGAAAAGGATTAAAAATGAAATATATAAAAGAAGATAAAATGGAATGAAGAATGGAGGAGAAGGAGTTAGAGAATATGTAGCTTTGGGGTTGTATATAGTTATGGATTTTACTTTGTGTAGAAACTATTTAAAATTATTGTATTGTTCTGAAATATGAATTAACTTTAGTAGTTTGTGTACAGCTGTTTTATGCCAAATAAAGGTTTATTTATTATTATTTATTAAGTAATCGGTGCCAGCTTTCAACAACTCCTCTCCACTTTCCTTAACGGCCTCAATAGCAATATCGTCCTCGCCCGATGACTTGTGATTTTTCATTAGATAATGCATAACCCAAAAGAAATAACGACATAACCTTTCTCAAAAATATCCCAACCGAAATATTTTTTTTCTTAATCATAATTATGTGATTATTTAAAACAGTGTCAACGCCCAAGTAAATTCTGATTTATTTTAATACAATATCCTGGATGTACTTATTTCTTGTGTTATGCACGTACTTAATACTTCTCGTCTTCAAACAGTTTAATATAGAAACCAAAAGGTACGCAAGGAATATAAGTAAAAAGACCATGTTGATGAGATGGTAATCAGTTACCACAAACGGATCTCTTCACATCTTTTCGAATTAAAATATGTGACGGGTCGTATCTTTATACCAGCAAATACGGTGTATAAATACGGTTTGTTTCTGTAACTTGGGCTTATTATGATGTATCAAAAGGAAGAAGTGTCATGTGTGTGTATATACAAAGCATTTAAAAGATTTGTTTTTAATTTGAATAATGACCTTTAAATATTGTACTTTATTAAACGCTATTATAATGCTAAGTAATATTTTGCTTATAATGAAATTGTATGGATTAAAGAAAGGTATAGAATCGTCTCTACGAGGAATATTGTTGCCAAGACCAAAGAAGTGTTTTACTTTGTTACTACCACATACAGTACAATTGTTAAGATTGATACTATATCACAATCTTAACAATTCTACTATACACCATCTTGCGAGATGGCCCGAAAGGGTTGAAACTATACTCACAATCGTAACAATTGTACTATACGTGCAAGATTGCCCGTACTATCTCGCAAGATGGCCCGAAAGGGTTGAAACTATAGTCACAATCTTAATAATTGTACTATACGTGGTAGTAATGAAGTAAAAACATTTCAATTGATCTCATCATAAATTATCACAAAGTAAAGCTTGACTCAATCAATCAAACAAAAGGTTTATTTTAACAAAGAAAAACGAACCTCCATATTTATGACTTAAAATAAATTTACTAACAAATACAGAAACCTTTTTGATTATCAACAATATATTCTTAAATTTGTGCTCCATATTGAATAAACTTTAGAAGACTCTTTAATTTTACCTCTTGTTACTACCAGCCACATGTCCCAAAACCTTTACGTTATTCTATAGTTTCCAATACCTTAGCTAAAACTGCTAATAATATAATCTAATGAAACTCAATTTCACTACATTACAATTTCTCCTTTAACGTATTTAGAGACGATAACTAGATGGCGCTACTAGGATTTGATAGTACTATTTCTGTAAAATTTGACATTTCTTATTGTTAAATCATTGTTGTTTTATTTACATTAAAAAAACTTAAGATAACCGTAAGTTAGTGATTAAATAGAAATATCAAACCTAATTTATGTTTTAAAGATAGTTTTGATCAGTATAAAGAAAATGTTAGCTACCACCAGACCACACAATATATTCCTTGAAATATTTTATTCTGGTGTTTAAATTATAAAGTACATTGGGAGCTGTAGATAAGAGTAGTCGAAGCCGCACATCGTAGGGTATACTATAAAATGTGACGGAAGCCACAGATAATTACTGTCAAAGATGTAAGTCAGATTCGAATATCATCATCTAGAGGTAGTTTCTTAAAACTTGAAAGACGACCTTCGTATGCATTACATACCTGTGTTTCTATTTCCAATCTCTAAACTTTTTGCCTGCACATCGTAGTTGTAAACTTAATACCTAGTATTTATAAAAAAACATTGCAAAAGATAATGTTTTTGTTATCGTAATACTCGTCTTATGCAATAAATTATATTTATTTAAATATAATTAATGTTAATAATTCTAGTAATTACCACTAATTGATATCAAGGCATTCAAGTATTTTCATGCAAATAAATTTTTTCCTACACATTCATATTTTATTGCATAATTAGGTAAATTATGTATCAGCCAAACACATTACATATCAGCTATATATCAATCAAATACTTGGTTTTATGCGTTCTTATAGTTCATAATTGCTTATTATAAACGGTTATTTTTAAACATTAACAATTTGTTTTTGTATCACATATACAACGAATAATTATGATTTTTAATATATTTAATCTATTGTAGCCTCAAGTTGTTTGCGTGAATGCGTTGAATTTTTATTTGTATGGAATGTAGAAACGTTTTTCTTATTAATGGAAAATTTTCTATAGTTCCCTCATATTTGATTTTGATTATATATAAAATAAAATTTTTGTTGAATTCCCTATAATATTGGTGTTTAACATTAAGTTATTAGTTTTCTATAATTAATATATTGATAATGCATTTTGTGTCAAATATATAAACAGTACGTGTGTTTTCAGGCGTAATGATTAATTATGTTTATAACAAATGTAGTCTACGACATATATGGACGTTCTTACAGGAAGTTAATGTACGAACTAATTCAATGCCAATATTTTAGACTTCCATCGACCCGTAATTGGGCGCGGTTTTATGTTGTATATATATGTATAGTGTATCATTTTTAAACATATTCGATATTTAATATATTCAATATCATATTCGATATCTAAGATTTACATTGTAAAAGATACCATGTGAAATTGTATATTAAATATATTCAAGTGTTATTTATTTTATAAGTGAAATTGTTTGTTTAGTTACTTAATTTTTAAACATTTATTCAAATTTATATATTCTACTAGCACAATAATATCACATGGCGACCGTGACAGTTAATTAGAAAATAATTACGCGACCAGAATTTTGCAAATAATATGTAAAAACAAAAATGAAAATAAGAAGAGAAAGAAAAAAAAAGAAGTACAAAGGTGCAACAACAAGAAAGAAGAGGCAGTAATAGTTCACATGGTAATTCAGATGGCGTTTCAGCGTCTTCAGTTTTATTACCGAAAATTTTTGGTACCATTGTAGCATTTGGTATCATTCTATCCATCAATCTGGGAGCAGTATGGAAATTTTTCCAGAAGTGGCTAGAGGGGAAGATTTCTCGAGAGATTTAAAAAGCAAGTAGGGATCAATGCAGTATAAAAATTTTATGAACTAGTTGTTTAATATATATTAAAATTTGAATTTTGTTTATTTGTCTAATTAATTAAATTGCAAGTCTTTTCATTTTAAAATATAATACGGGGCCATAAGGAAATTTTTTTATGGATGTATTAACTAAATTACCGTTAGATTTAGATATATTTTGTTCAAATTTGATTAAAGATAATCAGGGACGTAGAGCGAATAATAGAGTAACCTCGACAAAGTTAGATAAATAGATAAATGTATATACAAATTAACACATATACTTCTACAAAATTTGTAGAGGGCACGGAAAATTTTTAAATTGCAAAAGCTTGAGCGGGATCCGAAAGCCTGAGCAGAATTTGCAAAAACAAAAGCTCCTACTTGCCAAAAGTAACGAATTATTAAACTTAAGGGATTTAACAGAGGAACAAAATGTTGTAACAATGGTCGATTCTTTTGATCTAAAATTAGCTGCTAGTCTTATCCCTAGTATAAATGTGAGGAAGTTTAAAAAAGTTAATAGATGTTGTTTGATTATACGATAGTATTTTAAAGGAAGACTGTAAGAAATTATTAACGAATTTTGTTTTAAAATGTAGATTATCAGAGAATGCGAAGTTACGAATGAAAGAATTATACGTCTCTATTTTAGAAATAGTAAATGATTTAAAATATTATTTCTTACCTAAGGAAAGTGTGTCTGTTTTGTTGGCTAAACTATAAAATATGAAGCAAGGGGTATCGAGTTTGCTTGATAGCACTATTAAGTAAACTCACTTAATCGGATAATGGAGAAACGTAAAAACTATAGTATACAGCTAACGAATGTGTATCCATAAATTCTTTTATCACGGGATTAAATAGTAAGGATTTGAAATTGATTGTACGCGTACGTAATTGTAAGTTTATCGCGAGAAGCGGTACGAACAACGGTAGATGGAAATGAGGTGGTTAAGAACGAGTTTACACACGAGTTAACACACGATAATAATTTTTATAATACGAGTATCCGCAATTTTTTACCTTCCTAAAAATTTAGTAATTACGCTAAGATGCTAAAATTTTCCACACAAAACTATATACTACGTTATAATCTTCATCTAGTCTAATTAGTCTTGCGACGTGTGAGGCTCTTTTGATCTCGAAATTTAGCATTCAAGAGAACATAGGTTTTATAGAGTTCAAGGCAACTTAGGAAGCCATTGCAATTTAAAATTTTTAGAAAGCTTCCAGGGCAGTGCCTCATATAGTGCTATAGTAAGCCAGTAAAAATTACGTTTAAGCCAACACTTTAATTATATTTTATTTTTAAACAGGGATTGATAACTAAGTTGAATTAGAGGCTTCCCTTCTCATCGGTTTTTGACTTCCACCTTGATCAAAAAGCTTTAGGAATTTATTCATAAAATTTGAAATACATGGTTATTTGTCAAAATCAAGTTTGTCCCCTCCACTTATGCTAGCGCTTGAAGCAATCATCGAAACACTTTTGATACTAGGTTTTCGGTATGGCCATCAAACCCGTCTTTGATTTTTCCATTATCTCCTCTTAGCTGCTAAAACGAGTTCCCTCGAGCAGTTTTTTGAGTCGACTGAACAGAAAGAAGCAGAAGAGATCCAAATGAATTGAATTTAGTAGCATTTGGATGGAATTCGTTCTATTCTTAGCAAAAAAGTTGCGGATAACAACCGCATTGTGCGACGGTGCGTAATCTTAGTGCAAAATGCACAAATTGCTTGTCAAAAAATTCGGTTTTTTTCCGAATTTTTTCATGCAAACGTCTCATAACTTCCAAATAATACCCATTGTTAACTGTCTAACCTTCAGGTAAAAATTCATGATGCACAACACTGTTGTTGTCCATGAAAACCATGAGCATTGCTTTCATTTTCGACTGAAAACGATGTGGGTTTTTCGGTTTTGACTCATTCGCTGTACGCCATTGACTCCTTTGATGTCTGGATTGCGTATCTCATAATCCCACATCTCGTCTCCAGTAATTATGCGTTTGATGAATATTGGGTCGGATTCAGTCATGAAAATCATGTCTTTCGCGACCTTAACGCCATCTCTTTTTTTCATGAAATTTAGGTCTTTTGTCGCTACCTTCGCAGCGACACTTCTGAAGCCCAAATCATTAATCCAAATGTCTTCGGCATTTCTTTGATTTTATCGATGTTTTCTCGGTTTTCGATATCGATGGTTTGCTACTGCTTTCCTCGTCATCGACGGATTCACGACCACTTTTGAAGAATTCACGCTACATATATACGTTTGTTTTCAATAGAGCGTCATTGACGAAACACTTTTGCAACATTTGTAAGGTCTTTGCACAGTTGAATCCATTATTAACGGAAAATTGATTACAAACTCTTCCATTCAAATTTGAAAATCGTAAAAAAAATTAAATCCGCAAATAGCCAAATGTACTCAAGACGACGTAACCTGTACAAATGTCAAGCTATGACGCGGAATGTCAATAACAAATATGGCGACATAACAAAAAATAAGAACTCAAATCGGATGACTGAGAGCACCACACGGTGGTCGTTCGTTCCTGAAACTTTTTAAGCAACGTGGTAATTCTTATATATTAAACCATATCAGTATAATGCAATATTAGTAAATGTATATAAAAGCTTTTGCAGAAAATGGAAATCCAAAACTATTTATGTGTTTAACTGGTTAATCAGGGCAATGTTTGGAGAATGCACATTCATGAAATCTGAAAACTCTAAGACATTTGCTGTTCATATATTTTTTTATTATTTAGTAAATCAGTAATCATTTAAATTACTGGATGTTTATTAAGATTGTCAGGATACTAGTTCCCAGGTCATAACATCATGTTATATGTGTTGTTTATTGATTCATTTACACTAACAGTGGATATCAGGAGGATGAGAATCACGCTTCCTATACTCCCCGATATCTCTAAAAAAATATTCAATATAACCATTTTATTATTTGCTTTCAGTGGGGTTATCTGGAGGATGAGACCATGCTTATATTCCGAGATAAGTCCAAAAAGCATCTGATATATTTCTTAGCAAATGTATTTACGTTTAAACAACATTTATATATTTATATAGTTGCACATTAAAGTCTCATTAACAAAGTAACCATCTGGTCCCGTCAATAAACAAATCCTCTAGTCTAGTATAATATAATTGAAAATTGTAATAGGTAAAATATTTGATAGCGCAAAAGTGACATACTTGTAATGCTCAAAGGTTATTAAATTTCATATGTGTAATAAATATATTTCATCAAACAGCGTTTATAGTAAGATATGTAACAAATTAGCCTAAATAACACCATGCATTTTGGTATACATAAGTTCATCTTTAGAATGGTGTTCTTTGGCACGCGACACAAAAATGTGTTATTAATTAAGTAATCACATGTATGTTTAAAGATATAATTAGAGTCATTTGTTAACAGTATATGCATAAATTGTTTATTTTTATTAGAATTACTTGTATCATAGAATTCATATATAGACTGATTTTATAATAAATAATGAGATTTATAGTTTAGATGTCAAGCAGTGTGTTTCTATTGTCTAACACGCGCTTTTCTAAAAATAGTTCTCTACCATTATCAGTACTTGTAACCACTGGATACGGTAAAACAAACTTTAACTGCTATCATCGAGGCAACAAGGTGAATAAAGCATTTACAACGCTACATACACACTTGTTCATTATCAATACACTATATTAAATAAAATATGTTAGATACGTTAGGAATCACTGGTATACACAACAGAAATAACACATTTAAAGTTTAAATCGACACAAACGGTATATTATAGCATATGTAGATAATAATACGTTTGGATACATAATATCTATTTGGAATAAACAATTAATAAATAAATAACAAATGCAGTGTGTATGTATTAAAATAAATAGCTATGTACCAAGGCTAATCAGGATTTACAAATTATTTCAATAAGTACAGAGTTAGAAGTATCTAATTACGCAGCTTTTATTTACGCATTCAATGGGGTTTCCACAATTATCAAAAAATTTTAGACCACAAAGAAATTTAACGAAAAGTTTAATTTTGTCTCATATGTATGTTTACCTTTTGATCTACATTGTAGATTTGCTTGTCATGCTGTTGTACTTATTTGTCGTGGGTTTTCGCTTAACAATATTATAAGAATAGTAATACTATGAATGCGAATTGAAATTTCAAATTTGGCGAAAAGAATTAACGGCACTAGGACTATACAAAGGTCCGGAAAAAACTGGAGTCGATTTGTCGCCCATGACACCTCAAAAACTTCAAACTAAAACTTAAAATTTGATTCAACAATTAGGACTCGCGCATGACTGTAACCGATATACACACTCTATGTGTAGAGTATATTTTTCAATATGTATAATTATACAGTAAAACTTCTCATTTCATAATAAGATTTTATAATAAGAGACCCTTTCAATACCGAAACCCAATTAAAACGGCCACTGTCACATAAATTCGCAACGTTTAGGAAAATTACATGAAATTTTTACCCTTAATAGCGCTCATAAATCGAACCGACAGTTTTTGAGAATGTTTGCACACAGTCATTATGTCGCTGAAACGTAAACGTTTATCTCTTAAGGCAAAGTTAGAAATCATTGCGGAAAGTGAAAAAATTAGTATCAGTGCACGGAAGAAGATTGGTGTTGGAAGAAGGCAGGTGAATGAAATTCACAAGTGAATAAAAAAAAAAAGGAACTTGTCCAAGACGAAAATTATGACAAACATCGAAGAACAAAGAGAAATCAAAATTGGAGAGATGTCATTGAAGTTGTCAAAAGTTACATCTACCTTGGTCACTGTATAAAATTAGGTCTGTCAAACCAAACTGCTGAAG
>WYDF02302070.1:0-15521 GCA_009867245.2 Adranes taylori
TAATATTTGTCCGATGATAAGGTTCAGAACGGAGTAAATGTATATTCACTTATACAAATACAATGATATTCTGTAAAAAGGTGGGTGCTGATGAAGCTTAATATATCTTAATAGCAGAAATGGCCATCCACCCAAAATGTACATCGGAATTTTTTCTACCTTTGTGGTCTCTCATATATGTTTCGCAATTTTCGATGATTGCTAGCTTAATTAAACAACTATTATACTATTACTATGAAAAAGATTTCTTGCATTGTACCTACATTAAACTGGCTTATTAATAAAAAGTATAAATTATTTTTTGTTTTCATACGGAAATTGGATGTTAATAAAAGTATAATTAACATCCAATTTCCGCATCAAAACAAAAAATAATTTATACATAATGAAAATGGATGAAAACCAAACAATAATAATTAATAAAAATGCATTTTACGTTTTTACTATTCATAAAAAATTGTTTATAAAATAATTAACATTTCGCTCCTTTTATTAAGCAATTGAATAAAATAATTGCTTTCTCAATAAATTTCATTTTATATTTTGGTGGATATGGACATGACAATTTAAAACTCCGCCATCAGAACTTTCTACGCCACTGGTTGCTGTACATTTATTTATTCTAATTGTATAAGTTTAAAACAAATGGCAAAGATAGTTAAATGTATAAATCCGTTAATGCAAAAGATGCTAATTTTTCACTAATACCTACTTGAAATTATAAACAATCCGACCTTGTAGGATTCCGAAACATGATACTAAACATAAATAAACACAAGAGACTAACAAAACAGATAGATAGATAATCCTTATCGAAAATTGCACATTTTTTAAATAGTTATAATCAAAAATACATTTTACATACCTCATAAAATTTCGCTGAAAATGAAACACAATGATTTTATTCCAACAGTAAAACTCACTTTTCAAAAACAATATTATTCACTACAATACAATTCAAACGCACGAATACTAATCAACAACATACGATAAAATAATCCGGAAATTGTGACAAATCGTCAAAACTATGTGCATATGATTTTAAAACTCGGCCTACTGCGTTTATTATTTTGTTTATAAATATATTGCAGCACTTGTATTATTTACATTTAAATTATAATTGTCAAGGCGTCTTTCAGCCTTTGATAGATACTAATTTTTTTACGCTTGGTCGTCATTTTATTTCGGACTTTTAAATATTATTTTTAAAGCTGGTCCATTCAACACGTGTTAAACAAAATACCGCTGATACTTTTTGTTATTAATCGTTCTGCAAGAAAACACCATACGAAAACAAGTGACTTAGCAGGCTAACAAACTGCATGCTTATGTCAAAAACAAAGTAAAACAACAGTGGCCTCTGTCTCACAACAGCATCAGCTTAGTGTAAACGTTCACATGGCAACAAAGATAGAACGAGATAGGTGTATAATAGTTGTTATGCGGAGAAGTGAGTCAGTTTTAAGCAGTGAAAGAGTTATCTATACATAAGGGAAGTTCATAGTAACAGGCATTTTATTCGTACAAAAACATTTCTAATATAAAATATCTATTAAGATATTCCTAATAGGAATTCCGAATAAAAGTACTAATATTCATAAGTTTTAGTATTCAAAAGAATTTTTTTTCATACGGCACTTCTTAAGCAATATGCCGGAAACATAAAATGTTATGAAAATAAATGTTTTATCTTTATGTAGCATAAAATTAATAAAACATTGAAAATAAACTAAGAAATATATAATTTAATAACTATTTCCGAGTAGCAAAAAGAATATAGTGTTCCTTGCTGGGCATGTCTACGTTTATTGCATAAAATTTGTCGATAACCGTCAAATAATCCATTACAACCACGCTTTCAGCATTTATTTATCGTCGTTTTCTTTGAACTCCATATATTGATTGTACCTTTTCGATGATTCTGACAGTATATTTTGCACAAGAACACATTCTAAGTCGTCATTTTCTAGTATGCGACCTATTTCCTGCAACTTTTCATTGCTTAAAGACTCTCCGTGTGATTTAAGCAAAGTTTGAACATCATCTATATCAACACCTTCAATGCCTCTGGAAGTGGCTAAAATACTAATATCTTCGATGATATTTTCATAATTAATTTTCTCGGAACAATTTCTTCTAAACACCGTTCATAAACAACTGTATAACTTCATTCCGCGCCTCGTTGATATTTCTGATAGGTTTAATACTATTAAACTGTTTCCACCAAATCTGCATGGCATCTATGTCACTTTCATTAGTTTCATCACCGAGTTGGCGTATCATTTTCTTTAAATCATCATCATCATCATCTGCGTCCTACTCCTTGAGGAATGTCGCCACCGTACTCGGTTTTTGCGAGCGCCTTTACCTTTGAGCATCTTTTCTTGGCTTTACTCGCTTCATCTACGAGCGTTCGTTTTCACGTGATTTTTAGGCGACTCCGCTTTCGGGTTTAGTGCGGATTCCAGTCAAGCGCGGTCTTCGCTATGTCTCCAACAGGTCGTCTTATGGTGTGGCCAATCCAGTTCCACTTTCGACGCTTAATCATTACTTTGATTCATTCGAAATTTGTGCTTCTCCACAGTTCCTCATTGCTGATGACTTTGGGCCAACGTATCTGTAATATATGTCTGAAGCATTTGTTGACGAAAATCTCCAGGTCTTGTTCGATGTTCGAACTTATTTTCCAGGTTTCGCAACCGCACAGTACTACTGAGATGCAGTTTGATTTGAATAGCCGTAGCTTCAAATTTCTAGTCAACTGTGTTTTGTTCCAAATATTGTTTAATCCAATCCAATGTTTAATCCTTGGCGCCTTTTCTGTATACAACTTTTTATATCGATGTAGGTTTCTCCATCCCTTGCTAACAAACTTCCCAAGTAGCAGAAGCTCTCATCTTCTCCAATTGAATTACCATTCATTGATAGATTGCAGGACGTTGTTTCAGTTATGTACAATAGCTTCGTTTTCGCAACGTTCTCTTTCAATCCAACTTGTGCGGCACATTTCTCCAGTCGATGTAGTGATTCTTCCGGTCTCATGCTGTCTGCGACATGAGGGCTAGATCATCGACAAAATCAATATATTCAAGACGAGTTGTCAACGTCCACTGGATATCTCTCTCACTAGTATTTCCGTACCGCATTATCCAGTCTAAAACCAATAGGAATAATATAGGCGATAGCACACACCCCTTTTTGACACCATAATTGAACAGTCCCAGTTTTCCACAATGTACCATACGATATTTTCCGTTCCGATAGAGCCCAGTTATAATGTTTAAGTTTTTTGCAAGGATGTTATAGCTCGACAAGATTCTCCACATTGTATTTCTGTCCAAACTATCAAACGCCTGTTTAAAATAAACAAAAAGCAACAATTAAAACAAACAATTATGTATTGAGCTCAGTTGATTGCTTTCTGATTATTCGGAAGGTGCTGATGTTGTCACTGCACGATCTTTGAGGTCTAAAACTGGCTTGCTCATTGCGAAGTGTTGGATCCAGAACCTTTGTACTCGATTGTGTGTAATGATGGAAATAATTTTGTTGATCGTGTTGAGCGTGTGATATGGCACCAATTACTACATGACGTGAGAGCCCCTTTCTTCGAAAGTTTTATGGTTAGAGCGTCGGTAAATTCTTCCGGAATAATCTTAGTTTCCCACGCTTCCGTGAAAATCGGATGCAGCAAATCAGTTATTGCCCCGATGTCAGCTTTCAACATTTCAGCATCGATGTTGTCCGCACTAGGTGCCTTATTGTCTTCCAACTGGTTTATGGCGGTTTTGATTTTGTGTGGGGTTGGTGGTGAATCATTGAAACTTTGATGGCATCCTGGATTAATTGGGCTTTGAACTACAACTACGGGCGGCTTATTGAGTAGTTCTTCAAAGTACGTGCTCCACCTATCACTTTGTTCCGCATTCGTTGTTATTAGGCTTCCATCGGCGGATTGCATGGGCTTGTCTGTGTCAGTTCGCTTTGCAGAAATGCGACAAGCGAGTCGATACTATTCGTGCATGTTGATGCTGTCGGCTGCACGTTGACCTTGGTCAGCTGTATCACTTGCAAATTTCCGTTTGTATTTTCTCGCTGCCCCTTTTCACTTATTTTTCCAGTTCGCTGTGCATCTGAGTCGCTTGTCTCTTGATATCAACATGCTTGGTGGTGTTTATGATGTTTCTCGTATTGTGTGAGATCGATTCCTTTTTCTCATTGTTCCGGAAGCCCAGTATTCGTTCTCCCGCTTGTTGAATAGCATTGCTCAAAGTTCTTCATTTCTGCGCAACATCGTTACCATTATGTCGATCTGATGCCACCGTTTCGTTTAATTGTTCGTTCAAGTTCTGTGCTATTTTACGGTCCCTTAGCTTCAATACATTCAACCTCTTAGGTGCTGTGGGCTCTTCGATTGCGAACATCTAAGAGTGAGCTTTCCACTTGCAACTGATCGCAATACGGTCAATCTGATTGTATGTTCGGTGATCGGGAGACACCCTCGTGGCCTTGTCATTGTCCAGATGATGGAAAAACGTACCACAGATTACTATGCCATGGTTGCCATAAAGTTTCGCAAGAGTTTACCATTGCTGTTCATTAATCCGTGTGTCCTCATCACCTTTTCGCAACTTACATTTGTGCTCCTCACTTGCGCATTCAGGTCTCCCATTAGTACCAGAATATCTGACTTCCGAACATTGTTCAGTGTGTCCGAACAAAGGGCCAATTGTTGGTAGAATGCTTCCTTTACGTCATCAGCAGCTTGCTAGATTGGTGTGTAGACTTCAACAAATGTTAAGTGCTTTATCACTTTGGTTTCCAGTCCTAGCGAGATAATTCGATCAGAAATTGGATTCCACTGGGCTACACATTGTTTAGCCTTCTTGCAGAGAATGAAGCCAACGCCGCTGTTGTGATTTTCCACATTTTAGGCTTGTCGGAGGAGAGGAGAGCTTCCCCAGTCGATAGCCTCTTTTAGCCACTCCCTTTCCAGCTGATTTCGCTAAATCCAAGTATTTTAAGCTTGTAGTTCCTGAATTCTCTTGTAATTTGTGCTCGCTTTCTCGCTTCCATCATTGTATGAACGTTCCAAATCGTGTCCGTTTTCGAATGCCAGAGATGGTCAACGATATTTTCGGTGCGATGTTCCCTTTTGTGTACGCTTAGTTTGTTGATTAGTTTCGGTAGAGCGAGAAACAAAAACATAGCTACCTAGTCTGGTTATGTTCTTCATCTTATGCGTCCAAACCCACGGTCCGCCCTCTCCCGTTAACCGTGACCTAGGTGCCCCGAGAGATTGGCTACCACAAGTTTCCGCTAGGTTGCTCACGTTTCTAACTACCACGACGTAGGCGTAGGAGTAGGTCTTGAGAAGCAGAGGCTATGTCTTGTCGCCAGGAGGCGTCAAGATAAGTTGCGCATGTATCCCGCATTTGGTAGACATTTTCCTTAAATAATGGACCCTAAATGCTGCTAACTCCTAGATCCATGGGCTGAAAGACGGAAGTATTATTTGGAGATTAAAATACCACTTAAAGTGGAAAATCAGTGCATAGAGTTTCAAGTTCCAGAGGATGTCCCGGCGCAGTATCCAACACCAAAATAAGCTCGAGATTCACTCCAATATCGTTGCAATATTTATTTATTGGTGGGCAGATGATCCTTGGATGCTTTAAATCCAGCATCTATTCTATGGATATAAACGAATATGTTGGCATTAATTTCCAATAGAGTTACAGGAAACACTACTCTACACGCAATTCTCAAACCTCTCGCATATTGACTAAAAGCCCTCCTTTCTTACTAATAACTCCTTTTGTTACTTCCGGTCTCTTTTCCTCTCTCTACTCTTTCTCACTTCCAGTAGATCTTGCATCACATTTCTACCTACTTCCTATTTACCTAAGTACAATCTCCAATTCTCAAGAATTTGTGTGAGTTCTTCTGTCCATACCACACCCACACATATTTCCACAAATTTTGCAGATTTTCTCCATCTCATCCATACAGCATATATTACCGCTTTCTTAGCTTATACATCTAAATTTGGCAATCACTCCTTGCTCACTCACATTTAATCTCGCAGTCAATAACCAAGCATCCTTTTACGTGCTCTATGTGTTTGTATCTGCTATTATATCTACTATAAAGTCAGTTTTGCATCCTGTAATCAAACAATCCTGTAATCGACCATCCTAGTCTTTTAGTCCTGTTTCTTTATTCATCATTCTCTAACAGTTTTCTTTCGTCGTACTTTAGCATCTTCATAACACATTTTATCTCACATTCGATTCTATTCAATTCTAGAAGTACAATTTCTACAAGCGTCGGGTTTTAGACTTCAAATATCCTTTTGATGTACCCTATTTGTACCTTTTCTATTTGTACCTCTCATTCTTTCACTGTATATACTTGGTCACCATAAACATTTTACTCTTCAACATCTTTCCAAAATAGTTAACCATCTTTTAACCGATTCGCCATACTTCTTCTCCCGTACCATCCTCATATTTTCAGTTGCTATCTTTGCTTTTATAGGCACCATTCTCAAATGTTCTGTTGAGGGACCTCCTTACAACCCCTGAAGAAGTCACTCCAAGAAGAGAACTAAAACACTTCTCTTTAAATAGAAGAAATCGAAGTATTTCTTGGTAATTGGCTCGAGTTTCTTATTCGATGAGGTGTCTACTCTTGTCAATCTGGGCGCCAGAGACTAGTCCTAAATCTGGGAATAAAAAATGGGAGGGAGTCCACACGAGTAAAAATCACAAATAAATTTAACAACAACAACCATTTTATTCAATTTAATTTAAACCATTAACAGTAACCTCAAAAAATGCTATGGCTCTTTACGGCTAAAGTGTATAAGTACATAATTAATTTAAATACAATATGTGGTGCATAACGATATTTGACTGTAAAATAACAAATATTATAATGAAAGCAGTAATAAGGGTTTAAGAGGCCTAAGAATGTTGGCTAATGATTAAATGATTTATACACTGAGTATATACAAGTTAATGTAGCGGGCACTCCGCCTAGTATTTAGACCTTCTAGTTAAATCGACTCAATAAGTAGCCGCCACACATTAATCAGACATTAAGGCTTTATTTAAAATTTCCGTATAAAAGTCTATAATAAAATTTACATGAATAAATTTCACAATTATCGCAATAAATATTTCAACCAATCAGATGTTACATAAAACACGGTAAAATAGTGATAGTGACCAAGACAGTTACAACACGTTAGGATCTTTGACGGACCTTAATTTTTAAAATTCTTACACGGGCTTACAACATGTATTACAGAATTGTCCAAAGCGGGATCTTAATTTGTTAAATAAGTTACTTTATAGAGCCATCCCGTTCTTCTGGAATTACTTTATAGAGCCATCCCTTGGCGGGTATTGGTGGCAATATCACATGACCTGGAGCTGCCTATGATACCAATGGACCAATGGGGGTTGTAGATTCGTCTTCTTGTTATTTTATTGGAGTGATTGGTGCCGATATCTTTGTCAGCATACGTGCAGTGCGAGGACGACGTAGCTTGATCGTTCTTTTTGGGGTTTGACACCTGGCATCGCTGTTGATATGTGCTTGGCGTCTCTCTTCCTCTGCTGTCACCTCCATCTTTTCTTTATTAACGATGTAGATAAGATAAATATAACAAAGAGTATGGAAGATTGATAAAAGAGAAGAATTGAAGATTAGATGATAGTGTCGAGAGAACAGTAGATTCAGCTAAAACTTAAATGATGTAGTTTATGTATACCTGGGTTGATGCTTGCAGAATTTTTGTAGTTGAATGTAATTCAATTTAATTTGACTTAAAATAAAATAATATAAGTGATTTGTTAATGGCGCTTACTTAGAACAAATCGCATTCCGGAGCGCGATTTCTCACACTATTGGAATACGAGTTTGATCTTTTGATGGTGTCTTAATCTAGCGGAGGCGTGCGATTTCTCACTCGTCGACTGCCAGTGTAAGACTCAAAAAGCGTATGTGCCTTGTTAGCTGAAGTGTTTCCTTTTTATAAGTGGGAAGAAGCTGCCTTCGACGGATCGACTGGGCCCTGGCATTCGCCGTGTCTGCTACAAAATAGGCGAGGCTTTACAGAAACTTCTGTCAAAAAATTTTAGGCATCGTCGACCAATTGGAAATTTGTTCATGTCCGTTCAGAAATTTAAATTGCTCCGCTTTGTTGATGAAAGCATAAGTGGTGGAACAATGAAAGCCGCTAAATAAATTGCCAATAAAATGTGTTGGGGCACCGCAAGAGTGCAAAATCTTGACGCCTTATTCAAAATAGGGATGGAGATTTCGGGTAACGTCTTTTTCTTCCAATAAAATGATAACAACAAATTCGTCAGGCGATAAACTTAAAATAAACATTATTAAAAAAACAGTTGCGGATTCTTCCCGTGTAAAAGGCGCCGAAAGGAAAGGAATACTAAGCTATTAAACTTAAAATAATACGAAATAAGTACCGTTTTTTTCCATTACAGTCAGCTAACAATAACAATACCAAATAAAGGCATTCGATTGAAAATATATACACATATTCATTATTAAGATAAAAACATACCGATGGACTTTTGCAAAACTGTTGATTATTTTTGGATTAAACATACGACGAAATTGGCTTTTATGTTTTCATAAGCGATACGGCGTTTCTCATGTTTGGTAAAGTCGCTTGATTTTGATATCGTAAATTTTATTATATGAACTTATGTTACTAACTGAGATTGATGTATTATATTTGTTTGAGGAAAATTGAATTGATTTGATTAGTTAATTTATATTATATAAGAGGGTTATTCGTTGAATAATGAGTAACCAATATCACATATTGAACGATTTACCCATCAACAAAAATCTAAATTACTTAGAAGTGAAATTTAGCAAAAGCAAAAATACACGGACTAAATGACAACCCCCTCCCCTTAATAAGAATTAATAAAATCCTTTGACAATAATGTCCCTCCCCCCTCCGCTTCCTAGTAAAAATGATCTGATTACCAGATCTGATTAACTACGTAAAATCCGAATTTACAATAATACGAAATGCGTGAGGTGCCAAAATGAAATTAAAAAGTAAATATAAGGTTTGTTTAAGAAGATACTTGATCCGCTAATGTTTAGACGATGGCTCGGATGGCTGGCTGAGAGATGACCTTACAGATGACACAATTCTATGAATTGGTGAGCCTCGAACAGCTGCCTTAAAACCACGCGAATATGTCCTTCAACTAAAATCGCCTACTTTTGATTCATTCTTACGGTGAAGATCTCCAACCTGTGAAACAAATTAACGTCCACCGCAAGCCCTAGGGTTGTTGCCTATGATCACAGATACGCTCTAGCGCCATTTTGACTCTCAACAATTAATAAACTTGCCCAATTCGGGTTTCACCAGAATGGTACCTAGCAGCTTAATTTAAAAACCTCTTAATCCCATTCCATTAAAGACAAGTACTTTGTTCCAAGTACATTGTTCCAATGTACTTTGTTCCAATGAGATTTTTTTACAACTAAAATAATCTCATTGGACAAATGGCTTTTCCGTAATCCTTCGAGCAATTGGAAGTTAAAAACATTGGCCACTTGAGGGGAACAATACCTCATAGGAATCTCCCCTCCAAGGAAAATTACACTAGTACAAAATTTCTAAATCACCAAGTACTACAATAATACAGTCAAAACACTTCAATTCTATTAACCTATTCTTTTATCTACAGCTCTTTTATCTACCTCTCACGGAACAATTCCACAACTATCTGGAACAGTTCCTCAATTTTCGAGTTATTTCAAGCTCAAATCCGCTTAATCACAGTACTCCACCTACTGCCACAAGTACAAGAATTACTCTTACAATTACAACCTTCTAATATTACCCTTACTTAACCACATACTACCCTTACAATTAAAGTTATACTAAGTAGCGGCACCTATAAAGAATCATACGCCCTCTATAGCTTAAAACTTAGGAGATCTAGCGCACAGACTCCCTCCAATTCGTTCTAAGCACGCTTCCACTCGAGCAACACGTTCAATATTATTGCTTGTTTTGTATGATTAAAAATAGAAATAATGCTATTTGAACTTTGAACTCTGATAACCTTTTATTAGGTTCCAAGATCTATGAATAAAAAACTAAATTAAATATTTCTAATTCAAGCATACAGCGACATCTATGAACAAAATAATAAATTAAATTACAGTTATTCAAAATATATTCAACCGATTTTAATCAAATATACTTTTATTGAGTAAGGTCAGTTAAACAGCTGATTGGTTTTGTAGCCACCTAGAATTGAGAAATACTCATGGACTTTGATCCCGTTCTTGATAACGATCTTGTAAACTTTTGGGGATTCCCCTATTTATGATCAGTATTACCTCTCAATATTACACAATATCTTAGCCACATTGCGTAATACATAACCTCACGTCATCAGGTGATCTGTCTTGAAAACTCATAATTTGAATTCAATTTTGAATTTTTACGCGCCACACCTGCTACGCCATGTGCCATGTGCTTTTTGTTTACAAACAAATCGACCACGTGTTTTTTACAAACATCGCGGCCACGTGCTCTGTTTACAAAGATTGATGTCACATGACCTTCTTGTTTACATTTAAGTCAGCGGCCATCTTGGATTGCTCCACAATTAGGGTATATTGCGCAATATCTAACTAGTATTGCCTAATAATTATCGTTTATATGCGTTAGTGTTAGTAGGGGGAGCAGGCCGTTAGAGTGGGGGAGCACTGCTCGTTGCTCTCTCATTGGTCGATTGTAATGACGTCATCACCTCAAACAGCTAATCAGAGAGCAGCATTGATGACTTGGATCAATCACAGCGCAGGAATTTGATGACATCATCGAAGCCATGCCCCTTAGGCCATGCTCCCGATGTGGTGGGAGTGATGGTGAATCGGTGAATCCCTTCTACTCACATAACCATAAAATCACTGTATTCAGTTAAAATTTTACTGAAATACACCATGAAAATAAATAAAAATAAGCCAAATGAGTGGTCATAATTCACAATTGATTCCCTACTATTTACAGACAGATTGCTAAACATAATTTTATCCTCAGGCAAGTGAAATCCTTATTGCTATCGTACCTAATAGTGTACGTACTGTATATTAATTACATATTGAAATAGGTGGATTGTTTTGTTTCTTTTGTGTTATTTCTTTTTCCTTTTTAATTTTTTTTGTAGTACATTTGCACATTACTCCGTAACTAACCAGAATTTAGTTTTTAACATTATTACACTAGTTTTTGTTAACTCTTGTTTTATCCCTTTTAGTATCAATATATTTATATGAAATTATTATAACATTTAATAACGTAAAATTTTAATTTTGTTCAATTAATAATTATGTAATCGCTAACTAAAATCTAGACCTGATTAGGTTTAATTACTTCATTTTAAAAATACAAAGTGCATGGAATTAAGTACAGTTTCGATAATTTTTTGAGTTCAATCGATAATTTTATGAAACAATAATCCAAATAAGCTGATAATTTTCTGAAAACTTACTTAGATTATCAGTTATTAGGTAATTGCTATAATTAAACAGTGCATTCATACAGAAATTATAATTTTCATATATGTATGTAATAAGGTGTAAATGTTTAAGACTTCACTAAAACTATTTAATAAATCACAATATTTAATCTGAACCTTAAAAGCAGGCTAACCTTTAATGAAATACAAGTCAAATTTGAATTCTTCAACTATTATGGGCCAAGTAGTGACAGGAAGTGAAGGAAACATTTAGCAGACATATTATTTAGTGAGTCAAATTTAAAAGAGTCTTACAAATCAACGAAGCGCCCAGCTCGAAGGGACTGCTTAAAAAGATGATCCAGTTAGTGCCAGGCCATTTTTAAGTATGTTCACTAGGGCCAAAAGTTCAAGTAGTACTTTTTTTGACCATCCAGTCAAAATATTAAAAGCAAAGTGCAGATTACACTATTGATTGGTTGATTGTTTTGTTTTTTTACTATATTGATTGATTATAAGTTGTGGGCTCAGGGCTGCCGGCGGGTATAATTTCTCCCGATGATCCCTTCAGCTACCTGACCAAAACAAGGGGTCAACTAATGGCACAGATTCACCTGCTTTCAATCTGCGAGTCGAATTTACATATCCCCGATTGTACCTGTACTTTTTCCGGCCGAAATTACATCCGACCTAATCTTGATTACAATTAGAAAATAAATCATAATGAATTACGTGTTATATGACTTAACTGTCTTATTCCGTCTATCTGTTGAATATGAACTTTAAAAATAATTATCCTATTGTAAATTTAAGCCAAGATTTATTACCCTTTTGAAAAATAATCATATAAAAGAATTTTTTGAATAATTTTAGAACAAATTGCTTTATGGATGAATCTTTAATGAAAAAATTGGAAAAGTAATATTAATGTTACCTTTAAAATCTATAACAAAATACCCGATGCATGTTCTCTTAATCTTACTACCATAATCAATATGTAATATATGATTTCTAATATTATTTTATTATTTCATAACATTTTACGTGTTTATAATTTTACTATATGTAAGACTGCAACATCGTGACACGTCTTTATTACAGTTTTCTTTTGAAGTAGTCAACTACCCCAGAAGTAATACAATAAACTTTAATTGATACTCTTTATTCCCTCTGGTATAGGATAGCGCAATTATAAGTTCAATTTGAGGTTAAATCGCTTGGGTTCGTTTTATTTCCAAAGATGGCTCTCTTAACTCTGTAAGTAAAAGTTTATATAAACCCAGACTGCAGTTATTCGTATATTCCACATTTTGGGTCAAATTTGGTTATATGAAATAATTTTTCAATAAAACAATTAGTGCGGGAAAGTACAAATAACGTATGTAATGTTTTTTAATCATTTAGGAACAATTTAATAATTATTATCATTTAGGCCGTGACTGCTTGGAGTGCGAGTACATCCTCCACGGCCTCCAGAGAATCCGGATCGAACCATAATTTGAATTGATATAAAGCACATAAATTAGATTATCATTGGATATTAAGTACTTACGATTTCCACCCAAAATCAGTGCACTGCGAAGGGAAGAGAATCCGACACGTCCTTTGCTGCATGATTTGCAAAGAGTTTAAGTACGAAGCTGCAAAATTGGCGCAAAATGAGATTGTTCCGCTAGTAGATGGAATCAGAGTGGATGGCGTGCAAACACTACAGAGAATTATTGAACATTTACTGCCTCGTCTTCATTTGTCTTCACTCGTCTTCACTTGTCTTCACTGACTCGTATTAGGAGCAAATAAAGCTTCATAACTGTGGAAATAGCAAAAACAAAGTATCCATGTATTCAAGTACATACTAAAGAAACATGGAGCAGGTTTTATGAATCATCTGATTGCTTTGTGCTTGGATGTGTACAATGATTTACTCCTAGGAACGACGTTTGCTCCTACTTGGCCCACACTTCTTTAGCAGTAATGCATATGCAATTCATGCAAGCTCAATTAAATGATGAAAATTACTAGAAAGTTCAGCTTGATAATTTGCAGTCATCAGCCACTGCGTTACATTACAATAATCATGCTATCTACGCAGAAATGTGCAACATTATTGGATATTTCGTTAAAACAAATATATAAATATCGTTAAAACATGTTTAAGATCTGGCATAATACCAACCCACAGCATCTGGTATAAATAGATTTGATGGCCGACATTACCCAAATTTTGAAATAACTTCAATAAAATCTTCAAAAAGGTTACTTTATTACAATACCGCTGTATTAGCCAGATGTAATTACAATACCGCTGGTCGTAAACTAAATCTGATACTGCGGAATCCTGTTCCAGGAGGATATGAAAAAAAAGTTACTTTCGAGTAACACAGCTTCAGATGAAGCAGCGGAAGCGGATTTTAGTACAGAGAGCATTATAAAAGACGCAAAGTTACTAATACCTACGTTAAAACTGGAACATGGTCGTGGCCTGCAGTTCGTACTGAAATTGTTGCATTATATATCAATTTTTTAGATGAGAGAATAAACATTGAAAAAAATAAATTAATTAATAAAATGTCTTCATTCTTACACAGCAAGTCTGTCACAAAATGACATACATGTCATTTTGTGGTAAAGTATCTGAATTTGCATCAGACGTTTGCAATTATTGGCCAGCAATTCAAGAATTAGAAGATCTTGATATCTCAGACGCTGGTGTTTAAATGTCGCATAAGTTACTAAAATAAATTCCAGTAATTAATGGTGTACTTCAGAAACTCCTGTGGTCATTTTATGTTCTATCGTCCAATTCAATGACTGTTGACACATTAATTTCTCACTCCAATCTATTCATCGATTTTCTACATCTGATGAAACAATTAATTCGCGATTGTTTATTTCATTGAGTGGAGTAGGTACAGAGAATTACGATCCCCGACTTGTAATGGCAGACTTTATACTTTAAATTATATCTGCCTTTAAATTATAGAAGGTTACTTCATACAATTAGGCTAACATGTAAACTAACAATTTAGATTATTTAGATTTCTTAAGAGTGGCGCATATAAACCTAAGCTTTATCATAAAAATCATTAATAAGGCACTGAAGGCGAACAAAGCTAGAAGAAACTGGTAAAGGGTCAGTCTAATTATTTGTAATTTTGTAATTTTCTGTCGACATAAATGTAGTAGACCAACGAAATAATCTGTTTCTAATAAATAATTTTTTTCTGGTAAAGATAATGCTTTTGATGACAGAACATATTGGAAATAATGAAAACATTAAAATTACGAAAGTTGTTGCTGAGATCAGTCCTTTTATATGGATAAAGCCTATTCCATGTTATTTCTCGCGAATCAAGTTTATTTCAACAAACAGTACGGGATATTTTAAATGAGTTAAGATGTTTAATTGAAAACAATTTTCAAATTGGAGGCCCTGGCCACATTGTGGAGATTGATGAAAGCGCATTTGGAAAACATAAATATAATCGTGACAGACTAAGAAGAACGCGTTGGGTTGTTGGTGGCATCGATCGGCTTGTAAATCATAATATTTCATTTGTTGTTCCAAATAATCGACAAATCCATACTCAGAATATTGAAGCGAATTGGTCGAAGATTAAACGAGTTATGAGAAGGAGAATAGGAAGAATGTGCTATTACTCGCACAGACGATTATCTGGTGGAATATATATGGAGAAGTAAATTTGATACAGAGAATGAACTCTATGACGATTTGAAGCTGGCCATGGCTTACTTTTAGCCTGTATAGTACTTATCAGATTTTTTTACGCTCCAATAGGAGCAATAGACTTATATTTTACTGTGATTGTAAAAATATGTATTAGTCATGTTTTAATATAATTCTTTTGTTCTTATGAAGCAAACATGGTAGTGAAATAGAAAAATGGTCAAGTGAAGAATGAGATAATATAAAAATAAATGAATACTTGGAGTCATAAACTTTATTTTGAAAAAATATCTGTGGTG
>WYDF02302081.1:0-15521 GCA_009867245.2 Adranes taylori
TATATATACTTTCTCACTCTCCTCTTGTCTATTCCCCTCACTTAATTCATTTCTACACTACTTGTCCCATTCTTCATATTCCTCGTTATATCACTCTCTCCTCTTAACTCTTTTCTCTCTAACTTACTCGTAACCTCACACACAATTTCCTCTATCTTATTTCTACATTCCTAATTAATTTCTTTCAGCTACATACATAATTTCTTTCTTTCTCTTTCCCTTTCCCTCCGCACATACCTAGTCGCATGTGACACAAATTTTGACTAAAATGGGAGTTTTAGCTTGACATAAAGTATTTTGAGCTTGATGTATCCTGTGGAATCTCTCTGAATTTCTCTGAGCTCTAATATCTGTATTTCTATTATCTGAATATATCAGTATTGTATTTTATTCATTTCTTTACAATTTGGTTTTTTAAAATGTTCTCAGCTTGCTTCATCAAGCAACAAATAAAACAAATGCAAATATTTATGTGGATTTTTTTTTAACCTTATAAATAAATTACTATTTCATTAGGTTGAAAAGTGAAAATATACTTACCTCCACCTAAAACCAAAGCAGAATATACGGTTATTAGATACCAATCCATTATGATATATATTTTTTTAAATCACAAATTAGTAATGGAGAATTTTGTCGAGAGAATTTCGTATTTAAACAATTTTTTTATCTTGAAAAATGTGTATAAAAATGACATAAAAACATATCTATTTTAATTTAGGACGTATTAGATTTGGCAATAATTTAAAAATTAACATTTAAATGTTTTGAAAGAACTAAAAAAACTTAATGTGTTTTTTTAGTTAATTACAGGATTTTTACATTTTAATTTGCTTTTACGCTGAATCATTAATGTTCCAAAATTATCGACAGTCATAAAATAAGACAACCAAACATAACAATAGCTTTTGAGTGCGTAGATACAAAGTTTTACATGAGTCACTTCTCATCAGTATAAAAAATAAAAATAAAGTACTTTTGAAATTCTCGAAGTCATGAGTTTTATAATATATAGTTTAGAATGTTTTATTGCCTATTTTACTTATTGTTTATAGTTAGCATACAGTATAAATTAGAAGCAATGTTAGTCTACGATATTTATAACTTGATACCGACATAAGTAATGATTAATCTAACTCCATAAACAAAATGTTTCAAAAATTAATTAATAAAATCAAAGATAACTTATTTATCATAAATCTCATGGTCGGCTTGAAAGTAATTCCCACTGACCGTAATATATCTATCCCACTGGCCGGGATCAATCGTATAAGCCAACGATTGATCCCGTTTACGAAGCAAATCTTGGAACTCGCGTTTTTGTATAGACATGAATTCTGTCAGCGATTTTTTGTTTATGGCTTCTTTCCTAACCGAAGTGGTTTTCTCAGTCAATCGAACAGGAAAAAGTCGTAAGGAGCTATATCAGTTGATTTTGAAAGTTGCTGAATAGTATTTGTATTATATTTGCCCAAAAAGCACACGAATAGTCAGCACCTTATCTATGAACCGTAATGCTCAACCCTGAAGGAAAATCCAAATATTTTTTTTATCAAATATTCTTTTAACGGATTCTTCTATTCTTTTGTGCCGATACATTCACGCGAACATCTCTTAGCTCCTATCATGGACGTAGCTATAAAATTTCAATGGGAGAGTGTGACAGACTCTTGCTCGAGTGCCAGAATATATGAGGTACTCTGCTAAAATGCTAACTGACCTCCCACTCGCGACGCTGATAATGGGGAGCTTTAGCGATTGCCACAAATGGCGAAACCAAAATATCGTATAAATTACTGAATGAAACGACCTTCGGAAATCTATTCTCGGGCGCAACGTCAGTTTATCGTGAGACCGCAAGCTGGAACTGACGTTCTTGTTCCTCCGGTCCTCATTACTTCCTGAGGGCTTAGTTAGGTAGACTTAGTTGGTAGGTAAACCAGAGCTCCATGTTCTTAATGGATATCTGAAACGGATTTAAATACTAATGAGTGAAACAGCATTAAAGATTTAACAAAACCATATATTATTCTATTAGAAAAAACAGAGTCCGTAAATATACACTCAATTAAACATCAATAATAAATTAATAAATTAAATGAATAATATAATAGTGCTGATGTAAGAAACAACGGCGGTGCATGTAAAGCAATACAATAATAAATAAAATACCGAAAATCCGAAAAGTGCGTATCGGCAATTGAAATTACACGGGAAAAAACGGGAGGTAAGTTTAAGCACAAAATATGAATATCCAGAAAGGAGGGTATTCTAGGAAATTACTATGGCTAGGTATCGCCGCATTAAGAACTGACGTGACTCTATGCCAAGTAAATGCCACTAGTTTCCCCAACAGTATACAGTATACATTATGGGCGCGTAGCGTCACAATAAGAACGGACGTTATTGTACGCCAAGTGAACATCACTAGTTTCGCTAGCAGTATGCCTTTAGTTAGATAGGAGAGAAAAGGTAAATACTATGGGCACGTAGCCTCGCATTAAGAACTGACGTTAGTGTATGCCAAGTGAATACCACTGGTTTTGTTAGTAGTATTCACTTTAGTTATGTAGGAGAGAAAAGGTAAATCCTATGGGCACGTGGCGTCGCATTAAGAACTTACGCTACGTCAATCCAAATGAATACCACTAGTTTTGCTAATAGTACACACTCTAGTATGCAGGAAATAGGTTGAGGGAAAAGGATAGATACAGAAGTAAAGCTATTCAAAATACATGCATAATACAAGCAGTACACTATAAAAAAATCGCTCACTAAATATATTATTATCCCGGCAACTGTCGCTTTGGCCGCTGTCTCGGCATAGCTGGTTTGATTCGGCTTGACTGGGGGCTCTACTACTGGCTGCTGCTGGACGAGTTCACAAGGAACTGATTTTAAATACTTAAAAATCTCGCTTTTACATACGTGAGCCTTACACAAGTTTCATGACCCCCTGCGGGATTTGTGGTAATTCATACGACATTTTCTTTCCGTGAGACAGTCCATCCACATAATCCTATGCAAATCTCAGTCTTATCCATACCATCCGTGTCTACATAACACACAACTCCATTCAAGCGGCTTTCTCACGGATTGTTAGTCCATAACAATCCGCTAGTCCATAGAAACAATGCACTAGCAGTAGCAGCAGTTTATGTGGGAGCAGTGAGCAGGAGTATAGTGGTATATTACAGTGTACTAGTGAATAGCGCCAGCCAGTATATTGTCAATTTTCACACGCACACAAACACACACAGACGTACATATACATAATATTACAAAATTAAACGTGCAAACTCATTCAATGCATAGATCAAGCGTCATATAACAAGCGTCAACTATCTTTCTCGGATAGAAAATCAAATAGTCCCCACTTCGCGTGACAGCGCAATAATATTTGTTTACGTTAATACATGCATTCAAATTTAATAACTAGTTCTATACCAGTACTTATACATAATTAATTTATTTGTTTAATTTTAATGAATCTCTTTCCAGGTACGTATAGCATAACTATGATTTATTTATTAGGACGGATTATATCATTCTCTTGATTTAAAGCCGACTGTCGGTAGAAAGCAACAGTTCTTTTCTGGAAGTTCGCAATAGCTCGTAGTTCGCAAGAGTGTACAAATACCAGAAAATTGTATATTAATGATTGTTTACCCTCCCCTTAACCTACGACTCATAATAGTGGAACCATCATAGCTCTGACTAATCATGCAGTTGACATCTACATCATGTGAACGGAGTGTATTCAAAATAGTTGAAGACAATATTTAGCACGTTTTATCCTTTCTCTTATCTTTCCTTGAATCATTTTTTCGCAAGTCATCGCGAGAGCAGGCTCAAAAACAAAGGATAGCCCAGAAACTACTTTCATTTTCTTCGGATTTCGATAATCCTAGATAACCTTGCTCCTAGTGACTCCTTAATAAAATCTCCTGCTGTCCACATAACTAGACAGTTTTTATGACAGTTTTCAATCTGTTTTTGTTATCTTCTGATATTTTTTATTTTCGCGGTTTAAGCACTCTACAACATTTCGATCGCCTTGAGCAATTCTGCTAAAACTACTAATGGGTACAATGTCTGTTTCCCAGGACACCCTTCTTTGTTTTCAAAGATAATTCACGCTTTTCACACGACTCCTTTCACGACATCAGAATATGCCAACCAAGAATACATTTTGAACCGATTATTTTAAAACGCCATATTTCGTTTACCTAAGGTGACCAGATTTTCACCATTGAGACAGGGACTTTTCTAAAAATAATTCCTTTTGTAGGGGATGACTTTTGTTTTTGGTCATCCATTCCCATTATTTTGGTGAGCAAAACCAAACTTTTACGCCTTCACACTACTGGTTTTCGAAAGAAATGCTAAAAATTCTGGACCAAAAACGAGTTGTAAAAATCGGGACAGGGATTGAAAATTCGGGACTGTCTTTGGAAATTCGACAAGTATTGTCACCTTAGAACTGGAAACAGGAAACTTAAAATGTTTGTCTCGCATCTAAATATAATTAAACACTTTAAATCTTTTAATATACTGCAATTGATGTTTCCTCGCCATCACCATGGACGAATTCTCGGCACTTGGGTAAGGCTGGTGATGGAAATGCTGGCAGATGAATACATAACGACTCCACTTGATTCGTGTCTTGATTGTTGACGGAAAACCCAAAAGTGGTAGAGAGTACAAAGGGGTGTAAGCCCCCTAATCCCTGTTACCTACGTCTATGAATCCTAAGTACTACATTTTAAAGTACTATGTATTACACAACTTTTTTGACTGATCATCAACGTGGTTTCTTTGCTTTTGTCTTATCTGAATAGCACTATTCTCTCGTTTATGTTTCAATTACATCCTTTTATAAATCATGTTTCATCAGCAGAAATTATGCGTTTAATAAGACTGATTATATAAAGCCGAATCGACTGTTGAGATTTTAACACAATTAATTTTTACAAGAAATTTTTTTTGCCCTAAATTATGTATCAGCTCGTTTCAGTTTCAAATCGTAAGGCACAATCTTCTTAATTAATGCCAATCATATACCGGTTGCATTGGAGATCTCTCTGAGGGCCAGGATTCTACTTTTGAACAGCACTGTACGGATTCTTTTAATGCTATCTTGACTGCTTTCCGGAACTAGAATTATCATTAACAGAATCCCGAGCAATTTTAAATTGTTCTTTATTTAAATGGGATTTTTGATGTAAGATTCTGTGGTGAAGCTTAAACCTCAATTCCATTAACATTTGTATCATAATTAAAGACTTAATCTTGTTTACATCTATGTTCGATCAGTTTTAATCCACATCAAACTATCAAACTGTGACAGACTCTCAGTCTCAACGCTGGTAATGGGCAGCTTAGCGACTGTCACCAATGGCACAAACAAATATCTTAATACAACAGAATCTTTCTACCTTCCGGAAACGTGACGCGAGCGTCAAGCTAGTTTAACAATTGATCGCACGCTGGAACTGATGTTGGTGTCCCTCCGGTCCTCAATGGCTTACTGAGGCCAGAGGTAGCTTCTAGTCTTATGAGTTGTCTACGTGTTCGAGATCATGCGCACAACTGAAATGAACTTAGTATTAATGAGTGAAACACCATTAACGCGTTAACAAAAACCGTCTATTGTTCTCAATACATCATACAAGCAAAGAAAGAAATATAAATGCGCAATTAAATGACAATTAATTAAATGTCAAAATAATCAGTAACGCATTAATAGCAGTGAAGAAACATTAAATCAAATACGTGAAAATTATATAGCAATTAAGTAGTACGCGGTACATATAAAACGTGCTGTAATACGATAATTATACGGGGAGAGCAAGAGCGGGTTATCATACAACGAGGAGCGGGGAGGCGGCGGGTTTATTTTCGCACAATAAATCGGAAACGACAGCAGGAATACTAGGAATCACTATAACCTACATAACCAGTCAGTGTTACTTTTGTCGACTGACAACCTCTAACCGAGACAGTCAGAATTAGGCACGGCAGTTAGTAGGACAGGAAGTAAATAGCTACAACCCGCGTAACACCGCGTCAAACAAATAAGTGTTACTATGGTCGAGTGGCTGACACGGACCGGTGGGTTAGTACCATGCACTCTAGCAGAATACGATGGTGCTAAGCCATACGACAGCGTCGAACAGCTCGGTGTTATTTATGGCCGAGTGACTGAGACCAACCCGTAAGTTAATATCATACACTCTAGCGAGTGGTATGGTAAGGATGTTGTTAAGACCCACGCAACACCGCGTCCAATAGGTCAGTGTTACTAATAGTCTAATGA
This sequence comes from Adranes taylori, assembly GCA_009867245.2. Lineage (NCBI taxonomy): Eukaryota > Metazoa > Arthropoda > Insecta > Coleoptera > Staphylinidae > Adranes > Adranes taylori. The sequence continues at coordinate 6,320 of WYDF02302081.1, forward strand.
CTGAGACCAACCTTGTTAAGTAAAGGATGGAGTCACACACTCTAGCAGTTTAAGAAGTAGGTAAGGTAGAAGGAGAAAACAAAGCTATTATCAACACATGCAATAAAACAGTATAGCGATATATGTAAATGTTTTCCAAACGCTCACTCATTCGATGCTGGTCTACTGACTGCTGAACGTTTTCGTGTTCACAAGGAACTAAGATATTCTATGCAACACAGTGGTATTTATAGACGTAGCCTCCACAGAATCTTTCACTCCATTATACGGTCCCTATGGAACCACTCACTCGATTAGTTGATTTGTGCTACGATCCATCATACTAATCAGTGAAGCAGCAGAAATTTCCACACAAGCGACGAGCCAAGCCGTATAATGTTCAACCCCCTTACTTTTATGTACCAACGCTATAACAGTTCCCGTAACATAACAATAAGTCAACAGCGAACAATAACTAAACGTATCTCTTTTCAATTATTACTGTGTCTGTATTTACTGCGTGGACATAAGAGTCTGCATATAATTTAATTATATTTACATTTTATTATTAAACTGGTTTCTTATTAGTGCCGCGGTGTTACAATTTATTTAGTTAAAGTAATTAATTTTAATCAGAGTAACGTGCTACGGTACAAATCTTTAAAACTTATAATTCGTACTCGCCACTGATTATAGGATTTATTAATTTGTAGTAATATCAACTCCATAAAATGTATATTATTTACTCTTGTATAAATTATCTCGTATTAAGTTTTCTCATTAGCTAAAACCTGTTGACCTTGAACAATTAATATAGTAGGTTACCTCTCGGGAAGTTATAAAGTGTGACTCATCATGTAGGTGTCGCTTTAAATCAAGAGTCCTATCAAAATTTGTTAAAAGATATACAGAGTGTTTTTAGAAAATTTTGGAAAATCAACTTGTTACTCAAAATCCGGTCATTATATTCCTAAAGTAAATTTTCTGGGTTGAAGAACGCCTCGTTATATTTTTTCATCTTTCAATAGAAGTCGAAATATTTAAGATATTAATATGTTAATATTCTTAAATATTTCGAAGACGAAATATTAATATGTTAATTCACTACTAGCAACATCAACTCCGTTTGTGCTATAAAACGCTGATTTTTGAATATATGTTTTCAATACGTGTATAATAAATAACTATTTCGCGTAAGAAACGAAATAAATGAGCCGCATAAAATAGTCGCAATGCTGTTGTCCTATTAACATAATTTAAAACAAATTATGGTACACGCTTTGTATAACAAGTCCAATAATTCATCATCTTTGATTTTATAGGGTGAACAAGAACTATTTCTGTTGAATTTTAATATCTTAGTTTCTTTGTTTTTTGCTTAGGCTTTTAACAATTTTCTAAAGAAGTGCTAAAAATTATTTGTGGTTGTTCTTTAGATATCAATGGTACACGTTTTTAGAAATAATATAATATGTAAATATGTTATTGACAAATAAAACATATTAATATGTTTAAACAGTAGCGGATCCAGAATTTGTAAGAGGGGGGGCTCAAAATTTTTCCTATTACCTAAACAAATCTTATATTCTTTTATGCTATATACAGCACGTACGGAGAAAAATTACTTCGTGTGTGCATGTTAACGGCAATAGCCGACAACTATACTATAACCAAGTACTTATCCCACGCTTTACCAGTGGCGTTTTATAATTTGATTTATGTAATGAAGTGAAATTCACAAAATGTTTTTGACTTATTATGATACAAATAGAGCAATAAAACGACTATTTTTACATAAGAGTTTAATAACAACTAAGGGCGTATTAGTTAACTTAGAAATTATTGAAAAAAGGCGCACAATATTTAAACTTAAATTAAAAGTACTATTTATTTCCATAGAAACTACATAAATAAATTTAAAAAGTTGCGTTTTTGATTTTTAAATCTAAACCTTTGATAGTTTATGGTAGTCAATAGAAAATTAGTCTTTCCACTAGGTGATTAGCCGTACAATCTCTAGAGTGGACATTAGTAGGATTATCGTTCGAGGATATATGACGACCCAATTTTGAATTTAGCGCGAGTTTTTGAATCTCGGAAACTATGTTTGCAACGTACGTTTTCTGAAGATTTGGAAGAATAGCAATGTATGAGAGAATAACAGCGGGCCCACTCCGCTATTTTTATCTAGCTTGCTTTCAGAATTGTTAGGAAGACTTTTGGCCGCGGAAAATAAGGAGTAGTAAGTAGTTGAAGATCGTTCCTACCAGATCCCCTCTTGCCCTGCCAGGGGAGTTCCAAAATCACACTAAAATGATAATCGTTCCGTGGAGCGCTATTTTTTCGTTATTTTAGAACTAGTATTGAGTTTGACAGGTGTCATTTGAAAAAGCAATATGGCGGACGACAAGATGTATCCAGTTGGGCGGAAAAAAAGTTACTAGATTTATCACTAGGCGCGAAAAATTTGAATTTTTTTAATCCATCGTCGTCGTCGTCGTCGTCGTCGTCGTCGTCGTCGTCGTCGTCGTCGTCGTCGTCGTCGTCATCGTTGCTGTTCGTAGCGGTATCGAGACGACGCGCGCGTGTGAATTATTTGAGCTTATTTGTAAATTTGTCATTTGAGCTTATCTAGTTATTGAAACAACAATTTTCAAATCAATATGTCTGACTAGCGCGAAATTTAAACGAGCCGCGGGCGGTCGGACGCGCGCCTTAAATGGTTATTTTCTAACTAGATGTTAAAAAGTTACTAGATTTATAATAAGATTTTTTTCGGTATTTTGAAACAGTTCATTGTTAGCTGTATTCTCAAAACTTTTTTTTTTACCTAGCTCCAATGAGGCACCAAGGTTTGAAAGTTTCTATTCGTTTTACATTTATTCAAACTCGTTTAAAAATTTATTGGAGTTTGAAGTTCTTTTTATCCAGCTATAAATCAAAGTGGATCTGAGTTAACTAAGTATGATATAATGGTAAGGTTAATAAAAATTGATGAAAATAACGATAAAATGTGGGCAATCATTCAAAAATTGATGGAAAAAACAAATGTATTAAAAAATCAAGTAAAGGACCTCCAATATAGAGTTCAAGAACTAGAGTCCACTAATAACGCTGAACTCATGTACCAAGAGTATCCTGATTGAGTAAATCGCAGCAGGAATCTCATTATATACAACGTATCTGAGAGTGAATTAGCTAATATTAATGATAGAATTGAATGTGACAAAAGTTTCTGTAATGATGTGCTATCTCAGATGGGTGTTTTAGTAAATACTAAGAAAGTGATCAAATGAGCAATGATCAAAGAAAACTCTAAGCAAAACTATCCAATCAAAATTGATATGGGTATTGCACAGAAGTGCAACCGATTATGAAAAATAAGCGGGCTGTATACATTTTATGCATTTTAGTAGGCATTTCTTCATGCCTTAAATAAACATTAACATAATTTCACAAACAATTATTATCATTAGCATTATGTAACTTATTTATATGCATAATAATCTTAATTCATTATTCTCTCGATTTTGTAACCATGCGCTAAAATATACAAAACTTCTCATTTAGGTTTTTTTTTCTTTGGAAGTATAAATGGTACCCACAGCAACTTCACTTTATCGCCTCTAATTTCTTCAACAATTTTGTCCAATAGTGAAACTTTTTGGCATATACAAGTAGTTCCCGTTTAAACATTTCTTCAAACCTATACCTGGAGGAAATGTGACATTATTTTTCTCCAACCACTTAATAATGTCTACTTTTCTCCACGCCGCGGTTGAGTTTCTATAATCTAGATATTTCATAGTGTGGTAAGGACCCTGGTCAATCACTATTGCTAAAACCATTCTTCGAAATATGCCACATTCATCTCATGATAATCAGAGGATTTTTTATTCCCAACAAAATATTTGAGTCCACTTTTAAGAAATCCGGGTTCGGACTTTACGTGTGAAATAATTACTCTTTTACCAGCACCAGATGGCGTTTTGATACCTCCACGATACCCATTAATTTGTTTCCATACAAATTTGCGAATATTGAAATATAAAAAAAAACGAACAAAAGTTTATTATAATAATGTCTATAAGAAGATTATTTAGAAATGATTTTTTGAGGTAACACCCAATCCAAATAAACTCACTTATAAATTTGAAAATGATATTAATTTTGTTTTTCTTTCCAAAAGAGTGAAGATCTGAGGTAGAACGTGGAGGAAAATACTTTGGAGACGGTGACATCATCAAAAGAATAATTCTTGAACACTTTATCTAATTACTATGGTCATGATGCAGCAAGTTCAAATGATCCAAATACTTCTCTAAATTCACTTAATTAAAATGATTGTACGCTTTTTCCCAAAAACGACCTAGGCATTGTTGAGGGTAATCCACAAATTCAAGAAATCCAGGTGAATTAGCCAGAATAGTTATTAACTCTCCCCCACCTCTCCTCCCCCGGTCAAGTTCCAATTTTAAAAGTCAACAAAAATAAATTTGTCTTTTAAACAAAGTGATTGGAGGAATTTAACTGGTTAGCATATTCTGTCAAAGGAAATGGTGGATATTATAAGTACTGCGTTGATTTTGGAGTGAAAACCGCTGGAGAAGGAGATATAAGACCGATTAAGCTAGTCACTAAACTGTTCAACATTTGGAAGCACGCAAAAGAAACCTTGCGTAATCACGAGAACCTTGATTACCCTAAAAAATCCATTGTAGATATTGAGTGTTTACGCAATATTGAACTTGGAAAATGTAAATGTAAAATATAAAATTTATTGACCAACAGAAAGAAAAGATCAAGGAAGAAAATTATGATTAAAACTGATAGTTAGCGCTATTATTTTGTGTGGATGGTAAGGAGTAGCTCTTTGTAGTCATAGTCTTTATATTCAGATGAGCTTAGCATTGACAAGGAAGAATCCATGAACGAAGAGAACTTTCGTGCGAGCAGTAGGCGACGAAATTTAAACAAATCTTTTTTTTTCGGCCCCAAAAAATGCAAAGTATTTAAGCAAGAATGAAATAATTGAAATTTGCCACAAATAAATCACAAAAAAATATTCATGAAGTAAATCAAGCGAAAGGATTTTCAGTTTTAGCAGATGAATGATATTTCTATCATAGATCAGTTTTTCTAGGATTCGTACCAGTCATTGTTGTTTCTGGTGAGGGTCTAGCAAACGCTATAAAAAATTATATAATGATGTCGGTGTGGATAGTTCATTCATGTACGATCAAGGTTACGACGAAGCTCCAGCAACGAATGACGAATTTAGTGGACCACAAGCATATTTAGAGCCATATTGCCCTCTGGTAATTTTGGATCGATTCAGGCGTTTTTCCACTGGCCAAGAGACACAATATCCGGAAAAAAGAAATTCCTAAGATGACAAAGAAAAGTGAGCGGAGAAGGGTGAAATTAAACTCCATTTGTCCTACGAGATGGATTCAGTCTCATGAAGCAGCATCGATGAACTTCAAGCAGTCGTTATTGACGCATTAGTAGAAAAAAAATGTGTAACTTCACAAAAGGTTTCTCAACTTTTGTCTGCGATTTTAACAATTTAATTTCAAATCGACCTCCATTGTTTTACCGCTAAGTCATTGTTTTACCATTGTTTTACAGACGAAAAATCAAGATCTTGGAGATGTTACAAAATTAGCAGATGATGCTTTAAAGGACTTCAAAGACAAAATGGGTAAACGCTGATTCATATTTCCACATTATTTATAAATATTTTTCTGAAATTTATTCTAAATACGAGATCGATATTAAATTGCAACCAAAAAATCGTTTGCAATGTTGGAATTGCAATCATTGCAATTGCAATTTTATAATAATCTTCAATACAAAAATTTGAAGATTATCATAAAAGTGCAATTTACATTCCATTTCTTGAGACTCACATTTATCATCTTCAATATCCGTTCGAGAAACATAAATCACTTTTTGAAAGTTTTGGCCAGTTATTCCTCAAAGAAAAATTTGATGCAACAAAAGGCTCTATAAGATCTCTATAAATTTTATGAAGAAATATTGAATTGTTCAGAAGGATATTCAGAAGGTAACTAAAATTAAACTATAATTTTTCGGACTGAATTAAACCTTAACATTTGATATTTTCCTGTCAATCATTTTATTCGATTTTTAATACCTAAATAACTGAATATTTAATATTTCATGGTTAAACCTCAATCGACCTCCGATTGCCGGTCGATTGCTCTTCCAATTGCGCTAACAGGCATTTATTCGAAGGCACAAGCAATTTATAATATGCATTTGTTTTCCGTATCTATTAAGATAGGCAAATTATATATCAGAATTTGCTTTGGTGGAACATTTTTTCGAGACACAAGTAATAAGAAATATTAATTTCATAATTTACTCTATTAAATAATGCTAGCGTGGAGGTTTAACCACGAAACATCAAATATTCAATTAAACATTCGACCATCAGCAAAGCGGAAAAGAAATTAATAAAAAAAACATCCAGGAGGCCCCATATAACCGATGACGAATGAATCGATCGATGGTAGCAAACAGGTGGCCAGAACAAATCCTGATGTATAAGTTGCCTATCATAATAGATACGGAAAACAAGATATTAAAAATTACTTGTGTTTTCGAATAAATGCCTGTTAGCTCAATTGGATGTCCAATCAACCGTTAATGGAGAGGTGCGGGTTCGAGTTCCAGACGGGGTAAACAATTTTCGAGATAAAATTAATAAGCAATATGAATTTCATAATTTACTGTATTATCTAAATAACAAAATCTATTAATGAATTTGAGCTTTTGAATAATGAAATATGCAGTAGTTCTAGCTTTTACTCCAACTGGGAGAGGGGGTCCGGATCCGAACGTTGAGTAGGTATGTGTTGAGTAGGAACGGAAATGGAAGGGCATATGTGAGAATGTTAGTGAGAAAGGCTGAACTGCAGAAGTGAGGTTAAGGACGGATAAATTTTGTAATTCCATAAGAATGAGATTGATGACATTCAATGGATGTGTGAGAAGTATATTAATGTATGGGGCGGAAATATGGGCAGTGAAGGAATGAGAAGAACTGTAAATAATGGGGATAAAGTACATGAGAAGAATATCTGCTGGGAAAAGGTCAACTCCTGGGTAGATAGTGCTACTGGAATTAAATGAGTCGAAATGATGAATAAAGGGGGTTAAAAAGTTGGTGAAGTATGAACGAAATGTGATGTTAGGTGAAGTTGTGAGGATGGTTAAAAGGGTGTATATTAGTATAATGAAAGAAGAAGAGAACAGGAGAGAGATGAATAAATGGGCGGTGGAGAGGAAGAAGATGTATGAAAAGTGTGGATGGTAGATGGAAGAATGACGTTACAGAGGGTGAAAAGACAGGATAGGGAGGAGAGGATTAGGAACTGTAGATATAATGGGAAATCTAATTTTAGTCTGATTGTAAATGACTTATTTCTTAATGCCAATAAAGGTTTAGTATTATTATTAGAACTATTCCCAGGGTTTTTCGGAACTATTCCATTACGGCACGCACACTTGATGTAATTTGAGGAACATTATTTGTCATTTAATGACACATAACGTTTTACCTATGTCTTTATAGTCTCTGTGATCCTGTGAGGAAAACGATGGAAATATTTAAAGACGCAAGTAGTAATTGGAGTGAAATTATTTTCTCCGCGATAGCGTTAGTTGAGTGGGAAAGAAAGTGTAGGGTTTAGTTAGGACAAAGAGATGAGATAGATAGAGATGAGAAAAGAAAGAGGAATTTGCAAAAGGAGATATGGATGTAGGCATAAGCATGGAGGAAGTGAAAAAAGAAGTAGATAATTTCAAAATAAGAAGTAGAGTGGATCTCTATGGAGTACGGGATCTTACTAAGCAAGAAGTGCCACAGAACCACCCTAGCATAATAGTTTTGACAGAATTCTAGTGGTAGAAAAGTATTGACAAATAATGCCACTTTCCTGTTGAGGCTTACTACATTTCAAACGAGCCTTTTAAGAATCCAGTTGCTTCATATTGAATAAGAATATTTAATCTTAAGAATTACTACGTGCAGTCTTGAAAAATCGATAACTAGGAGAAATTTTACGAGAACATTATATAAGACTAACGTAAACCGCAATTCTCCTTCCGTATAAGAATTTTTATAAAACCGGGTTATGTTCTGAATATAAAACATTTATTGTGTTGTGGAAGTTCACGCACGTGTGTGTGTGTACGTATGTATGTTTTACGTTTCTTAAAGCCTAATTTATTCCGATCTATTTTCCAATATCTAAATTAACATCCCTAAAACGGTCATTCAGTTGCTGGCTAGACTTCTGAAGCGTAACTTTCTGGTGAAAATTTTTAAAATCTGATACGAAAACTTGATCAGTTAGCGCGTTTTACGTTTTACGTTTTTTCTTTGTTGATATAAGTCGAGGAATTCTAGTATAAATTTCAATTGTTTGGAATTGTACGCCAAATATTGTTTACATTTAAAATTTGTTTTGCTGTGGTTTACGCTTCTGGAGACCTTTCAAATTTTATGTTGTGTAGCCTTTTACGATAAAATATGGACTATATATATATATATGTACAGTTTTTATGTTCTAATTTATAGTTAACTTTTCATATCATATCAGGCAAGTTTAAATAAATAATTTATTATTTGTGAAGCGGTGCGGAGACAGCATAGTAAAAGCGTGATTACCAATTTTAATTATCATGTTAACATTTTCAGATTTAAATTAAATATTTGACTAACGTACAAAAATTACTTAACGTGTCATAATTAAAACTCCGCAGTAAATACAGGATGACAAAAAAAAAACGTTGACAAATATTTTTTAATATAATTTTATTAAGCAAAGGAAATTTAATTACGCAACAATGATAAAAGATGCTGAGATGATAAATGATGCTGTCAAAATAATATACGTCAAGAAATTTCACAAATAAAATAAAATAATAGGGCTATCACATTAATAATAAAAATATCACATTCATAAGAACAATAATTCAGAAAATTATTTTTTTTGATTTGTTAATCTCTCATATTTCTTACAAATTTTTCGAAGACGACCTGCTTAATCTAACTAATTAATTAAACAATTAATGTAATCCTGACAATAAACGACTATACCCATCCATATGATCGCAAATATGCGGCTCTCGTATATGAACATGGAGAAACCAGTGGTGTTAGTAACGACGTGGCTCTATAGTCCGTTTC